>CAKNYM010050943.1:94214-112908 GCA_932195095.1 Andricus curvator
TCACTTCGTTGAATGCTGAGGGGAAAATAGTGTCATCAAATGCATGGGACAAAACTTTATTTTTGTAAAATCTTCTTAATGAATAATAATTATTATCATTTCATTATTTTATTAAATAGTTCTTAAAACATAAAAACTATTTTTCAAATACATTTATTCCGAAAAAATCAGTTTTTACGAAGATATTAGCGAAACAGAGCGAAAATGGACCGAATCCCATGCAATCTTTGCCCATGCATTTGGTCCATTGTTTTCCCCTCAGCAGTGGGACTCCGATGCTGTTTCAAAGTCGAAAGTCGAACTGATCTCTCTTTCTATCTTCGCACGTTAGAAAAAGAGGTCCGTTCGATTTTCGACACGGTATCGGAGTTCCTCTGTAGCACTCGACGAAGTGCAGTTAGCTGGTGGAAATCCATTTTTGCCCTATTTTGCTAATATCTTCGTAAAAACTATTTTTTTTTTATATAAGTGTATTTGGAAAATAGTTTTCATTTTTTAAGAACTATTTAATGAAATAATAAAATGATAATAAGTATTATTAATCACGAAGATATTACAAAAATAGAATTTTGTCCTATACATTTGGTCCATTGTTTTCCCCTTAGCGCTCAACGAATTGAAGTTAGCTGGTGGTTGAAGTAAAAATATCTAATTATAGGTATTAGGCATTTTCACTTCATAGTCAGCTAACTTCACTTCGTTAACTGCTGAGGGGGAAACAATGGATCAAATGCATGGGATTCGCTCCATTTTTTCCCTATTTTGTTAATATCTTCGTAAAAACTAATTTTTTCTATATAAGTGTATTTGAAAAATATTTTTTTTTTTTTAAGGACTATTTAATGATATAATAAAATATTAATAATTATCATTCATTACGAAGATATTACAAAAATAAAGTTTTGTCCCATACATTTGGTCCATTGTTTTTCCCTCAGCATTTAAGGAAGTGAAGTTAGCTGGTGGTTGAAGTGAAAACACCTAATTTTCACTTCAACCACCAGCTAACTTCACTTCGTTGAGTGCTGAGGAGAAAACAATGAACCAAATGCCATTTTTGCTCTATTTTGCTAATATCTTCGTAAAAACTAATTTTTTCTATATAAGTGTATTTGGAAAATAGTTTTCATTTTTTAAGAACTATTTAATGAAATAATAAAATGATAATAAGTATTATTAATCACGAAGATATAACAAAAATAAAGTTTGTCCCATGCATTAGGTCCACTGTTTTCCCCTCAGCACTCAACGAAGTGAAGTTAGCTGGTGGTTGATGTGAAAATACTTAATAGCCTAATAAATAAGAGGCATCAGAATCCCATCCCTGCGTTGTCAATTCCACTTCCCAGCCATGGTGGCGCGTCGTACCCATCCCTGGACAAAATTAAAGATGGCCGCATTCGCCAGTGACGTCACAACACCCTAGTTCCCCTAGTTACAATTTTGCGAGTACTGCTGCCCATCTTGAAAGTGCTTTGATCCTTGCAAAGTTCAATAAGTTTTCCCGCGTTCCCGCCTTGAAGGCCATGAAGTTGATCTGTTTATTTCCATGTGTTGAAAGGCTGTTAAATGGCAGCGCAAAATAATTTACCGGACCTTTTGAGGGTTTATTACCAACGCCTTTTCCCGTACAATGATTATTATCGATGGTTGAGTTACGGCAATGGTAAATATTAATTTTTTCATCTCCATTTTTCCGATTATTATGTACTGTCTTGTACAGCTTAACTACAAGAAAGACAATTTTTTCCGATGTTTAAAAACTCCGTTTCACAATTGACTTTATTTCAGGAAACCTCTTTTCACGCAGAGAATTTTCATTCACGGTTCAAGACGATGTCTACATTAGATTTCAGGCCTTTAAAAATTTAAATCAACTCATGACTGAAATGAAAAGGCTTAATCCCCATAAAATTGATATCGGAGCTGTTTACAACGTTCCGTAAGTGTTTTCTCCAGTTTTTTATATTTAAGGACTCAGGATTTTTTGACTTACCTTCACTGCTTCACTTGCTTCTTATTCACTAGAAAAATGGAGAATAATTATAAAAAATAATATTTGAATGATTACAAGAGATTATTTATAATAATCTTCAAATCTATTTATTCACATTGACCAACTGTCAATTTGACAGTTTATTATAGCATACGTCAGTTTTGACATCATGTTTAACTTTTAGTAACACTAAGATTTTCCGCATAAATGGAAATGCTTTATAATTGATTTTCAAGTTATTAATTTTTGTACTCTAGATTAAAATAATGCATTTTTAAGAGCGTGATGCATAATTTGAAATTTTTCCATTTTTAACGATTTAGTTTCATGATCGTAATTTAAGATTACTACAATTTCAGAGGAAGTTTGGAATTGTTAAATTTTTGACTGTTCAAATAGGCTTGGATTATATTATTTAATATTATTCATTCTTAAAGCTTCCAATTTTGAAATCATATAATTTTCAACGTTTTTAGAATGATTAAACTTTGAAGATTAACAATATTTGTGTTTGATTCTGAACCAATCTCAGAAGCTATGGAGCCTTTTTTTCTAGAGGGGGCAGGGATAGACGTATACTATTGAATTGTACAATTTTGACATACTATAATAATATTATACCATGGAAAAATTGAACAAATAATAAACAATGAATAGTAAATAATAAATACAGTTATAAAATTCATATTGCCAAAGATTTTACAAAGATTTCAAAGATTGCACAAAGACTTGATAAAGATTGCAATCATTTTTTCAAAGATTTCACAATGATTTCATCTATTTCGCAAAGATTTGACAAAGATTGCAATAATTTTTCAATGATTTCACAAAGATTTCAAATATTTCACAAAGATTTCAGATAGATTTCAAAGATTTCAATGATTTCCTAAAGATTTAAAAAAGATTTAAATAATTTCACAAATATTACCAAATATTTCAAATATTTGGCAAAGATGTCCAAAGATTTTTCAAAGAGTTGACAAAATTGAAATGATTTCCCGAAGATTTTATAAAGATTTCAGAATGATTTCAAATATTTTGCAAAGATTTCGGATAGATTTAAAAGACTTCACAAGGACTTCAAACATTTCTCAAAGATTTTAATAACTTCACAAATATTACCGAATACTTCAAAAATATTTCAAATATTTCGCAAAGATTTTTAAAGAATTCACAAAGATTTCAATGATTTCCCAAAGATTCCACAAAGATGATGTAATGATTTCACAAATATTTTAAAGATGTGGGATATATATATATATATAAAAGACTTTACGAAGAATTCAATCATTTCTCAAAGATTTCACAAAGATTTCAACAATTTCACAAATATTACCGAATATTTCAAAAATATTTCAAATATTTCGCAAAGATTTTAAAAGAATTCACAAATATTTCCGAAAATTTAAATAATTTCACAAATATTACCAAATATTTCAAAGATTCGATAAAGATTTCAATGATTTCCCAAAGATTTAAAATATTTCGCAAAGATTTTAGATATATTTTAAAGATTTCACAAAGATTTCAGATAGATTACAAAGAGATAAATATTTCAACGATTTTCCAAAGATTTCACAATGATTTCACAAAGATTTCAGATAAATTTCAAAGATTTCCTAAAGATTTAAAAAAGATTTAAATAATTTCACCAAATATTTCAAATATTTGGCAAAGATGTCCAAAGATTTGACAAAATTGCAATGATTTCCCGAAGATTTCATAAAGATTTCAGAATGATTTCAAATATTTTGCAAAGATTTCGGATAGATTTAAAAGACTTCACAAGGACTTCAAACATTTCTCAAAGATTTAAAAAAGATTTCAATAACTTCACAAATATTACCGAATACTTCAAAAATATTTCAAATATTTCGCAAAGATTTTTAAAGAATTCACAAAGATTTCATTGATTTCCCAAAGAATCCACAAAGATGATGTAAAAATTTCACAAATATTTTAAAGATGTCGGATATATTTAAAAGACTTTACAAAGAATTCAATCATTTCTCAAAGATTTCAACAATTTCACAAATATTACAGAATATTTCAAATATTTCGAAAAGGTTTTAAAAGAATTCACAAAGATTTCCGAAAATTTTCACGAAGATTTAAATAATTTCACAAATTTTACCAAATATTTCAAAGATTTTCAAAGATTTGACAAAGATTTCAATGATTTCCCAAATATGTCGCAAAGATTTTAGATAGATTTGAAGGATTTCACAAAGAATTCTATTATTTCACAAAGATTTCAGATAGATTACAAAGAGATAAATAATTCAACGATTTTCCAAAGATTTCACAAAGAATTCAATGATTTCGGACAGGGTTAAAAGATTTGAATGATTTTCTAAAGATTTAAATAATTTCACAAATATTTCCAAAGATTTGACAAAGGCTGCAATGATATCTCAAAGATTTTATAAAGATTTTACAAAGATTTCGGGTAGATTAAAAAGATTTCACAAAGACTTCTATTATTTCACAAAGAGGGGAACCTTCCGTTACTGTTATTTTCAACAACAATTATCTCGTAAACCGTAATAGATAGGTAAAAATTGATCCCATTTTTTAGTTTCGAGTACCGCATATACTACACTATAATATGATATCCATACTATGAACTGACATCGATTTTTGACCTTTCACTTACGGTTTACGCGATATTTATTGATAATAATAAAAATAACGGTAATTTCTGTTTGGAACGTTCCCAAGCTCGGACATTTTACACGTTCCGGGAACGTTCCTGAAATGTTTCGAAGATTCCCCCGGATCGTTCCGGGAACGTTCCATGCTATTAAGAAAGTAACTAAGTTACTGAAAAGTTACGTTATTTGTAACTTTTAGGGTAACATAGTTGCTATTTTAAAAAGTAACTTTTAACGTTAGTTTTAGTTACTTTGAAGTTACTTTGTGTTTTTTGTACATCTCCTGTCAAGGGAGGTTCGTCAGTCAGTTATGGGTAAAAAATTAATCTCTTTTGGTTGAGCTTTCAGCTATTTTTTCGAAAATTCGTCTTTTTTGGTTGAATTCAACTGTAATTAATTTTAAATTAAAATCTTTTTCATCACACCGTCATCATAAGTGCGATTTTAGGTACTGTGAACGATATCTAAAATAGAAATTCTTAGCCTAGGCCGTAAAATTTTTACTTAGGGTACAGCGTACTATTATGTAACTGACACTGTGATCTGATTGGCTGACACTTATGATGACTGGTGTGATAAAAAATAGTGTGTTACACTCGGCCCTTAAGTGGCACTTAGGGTCCTTGTATCACAAATAACTATTTTGGTTGAAATAATATAAACTATTACATTTTTTGTTGAGATTTCGCCTATTTTAGTTGATAATTCATCTATTTTGGTTGAAAATTAATGTGTTTTGTTAAAAATTCCACTATTTTGGTAGAAAGTTTAACTATTTCAGGGTGACCTCTGAAACGGGAAACCGGGAATTTTATAAGACTGGGGAAACCCGGGAAATGGCATTGCATTCTTTTACCGGGAATTTTACAAATTTGTAGAAAAAAAATCTGTCCAAATTTGTTGTCAACCGTTTTTTAAATTATTAGTTAAATTGTTCTCTTTTTTAATTATGATATCATTTAGTTTATAATGCCTAATTCGAAAATCTTTCACTTTAAAAATTTTCCATTTTAGAATTGAATTGTTAAGCGTACAAACAGTTAAAAATTAGAAGCTTTTGAAGTCGAAGATTTTGGATAACAAATATTTTTAGTTGGTCAACTGTGAATATCAATTAATTAATTATTTCTTAAATTGAACTGTACTTTCAGGATTAAAAAGTGAATAATAATTGATTTTACAAGACTATTTGGAATCAGTTCACAATTTTAGAATTTCCAGATTTTACGGTTAAAAATTAAACTGTTACAATTGGAAAGTCCTATTAGTTAAACAAATGTAAACGCCCGATTGAAACTTTATAAACTATTTTCAATTTTAAAATAACTTTCAGATAATATATTCATAATTGAAGGCTTTTATTAAATTTCAAATATTTTTTCAGTCTAAAATGTTTCATTTTTAAACCATTCAATTTGAAATTTTTTAATTAAGAAAAAGAACAATTACTTTATATTTAGAAATATCTGACTGTTCATTTAAAATCAGTAATTATAAATCAAATATTCAAAACTAAAAACAAAAAAACTAAACTTTGAAAGTTACATTTTTAATTCTTTTATTTAAAAAAAAACTTAATTTGAAGAGACTTTTAGAAGTTTTGAAAAAATTCAAAATTATTAAAAAATTTGAAATGATTTCAAATAATTTAAACGAAGTGTCTACGTGTACTTACAAAACCCGGCTATTTGTACCGAAATTTCGGTACGAATAACCCACGGCCTAATTTAAAACAAAATATACATTTTTGCAGATTTCGAACAAAAAATTTAGAAGCTTTTTAAAAATTGCGAAGGGCTTCAAAACAATAAAAAACATTTCCTTATGATTCCTAGGAAAATAAAAATGATTTTTTATTTTGCAAAATTAATTTCAAGACAATATTTAAAACGATTTAGAAAGATTTACAAAGTTGTAAAAAATGAATGTGGAAGATTTTAAGGAAATTTTTTTAATTTGGCAGGATTTTGAAAAAAATGAAGGAAACATTCGAATCATTTTAAAAGATGTTTAGAAGTTCTGAAAAAATTTCAAAAATAATTTAAAATGTGGAAAAATGTAAAACAACATGTAGATTTTTCAAGATTTTGAAATTCAATTTTGAAGCATCTGAAGGATTTTTCAACTATTTAAAATAAAAGAATTTAACTTTTAATTCAAGAAGTGTCCAGTTTATTAAAAAAATGTAACTGTTTAATTTTTAATGTTTATAGCTTAAAATTGCTTAAAATGAGATAATTTTGAAAATTCTTAAATTCAATGATTCATTCTTTAATTTACAGCATTGAAAATTATAACGTGGATTTATATTTTTGGAACTGAATCTGAATGGTTGAACTCTACAATTGATAAAAGTTAAAAATGTTTAATTTGGCAGTTTAACTGTATTAAATTTAAAATTGTTCAATGGAAAAGTGTTACTAGCTTCCATTTTATACGTGTAAATTATTCAGCAGTTGAATACAAAATTTTTGTTCACTTTCAGTGCTTTAATTTGCAGCTCAGTTTTTATTACTTCAAATGGAAATTTTTTTAGCTTCAGAGTTCGATTTTTGTAATTTCATTGACCTGAAATTTGTTTCTTTGATTAAAACTTTTTTGTTGAAAATTCATATTTTCGGTTCGAAAATGCAAATGTTTTGTAGAAAATTCGAGAAGTATGGCTTTTTAAGAAAATTGTTGAATTTTCAACAAAATAATTCAATTTTGAACCAAATAATAAATTTTTAAATAAAAAATGAATTCTTAACCAAAAATTTAATAGTTGACTTTCCAACCGAAAATAATGAATTTTCAGCCAAAAATAATTGGATTTTGTTATTGGGTTGTTTTAATTCAGTTCGCATTTAAGTGAAATTTTGAATAATAAAATTTGTAATAAATATTGAAGTTCATTTTTAATACTTAAAAAGCTTTGTGGCATTATTTTGGCACTATTTAAAACAAATTGATACTATTTACGCTATTTTTGAGTTCTAAAGTGAGTGCAAGGCCTGAACTTTAATTACAAAAAATTTAGCATAATTTTTTTTTGCTCATAGGGGAATCTTTTTCAATTTTAAAATTAAAAAACTGAACAGAAGAAATTAACCGATTTCAATTATTTTTATTGTACTCCTTTCGAATGCCAAACTACAACTTTATTTTGTTCGACACAATTAATTTGATTAATTGGCACATTTTTACTCCGCCTTAGTGCACGTTTTTCAAATTTGACATGGAACAAGGACCCCTTAAAAAACCTACGTAAAACCTCAATAGAAAAACTGTGCGAAGTTCAAAATGCACATTTTTTAACCTGATTTAAAAAAAATGTATCGAAAATGTGTTACAATTTTTTTAATTACTGAGGAAATTTTTCGTCAAAAAATATGATATTATGCGCTATTTTGCGAAAATTCCAAAATTATGTGACGAAAAGAAAAATATATTATATTAAATTATATTATATATTTTTCGGCGTAATCCTTATTGAGAAATCAATCTGATACAATGTTTTAAGGGAACTAAAGCTGATGAGAAAAGTTCTACGATCGTAACAAAAGTTTTTTTTATGTATTCAGGCCAACAGAGCACAAGTATGAAACAAAATTCTTTCCCGTCGAAAAAGAACTGGTATTTGATATCGATATGACTGATTACGACGAGGTAAGGACTTGTTGCTCCGGAGCCGACATCTGCAACAAATGTTGGAAATATATGTCGATAGCTTGCAAAATCATTGACGCTGCATTGAGAGGTACCTTATTGTTTGTAGAAAGAAATGTGTGACTAAAATTTGAAACATTCTTACAAATTTGTGTCCTAAGTAAGGAATTTACAAATCTGCTTTTTACAGAGGATTTCGGATTTCGCCACATTCTCTGGGTATTTTCTGGAAGGAGAGGAGTTCATTGTTGGGTTTGCGACAAGAAAGCTAGAAGCCTAAACGCATCTGCTCGAAGCGCAGTCGCCGAATATTTACAACTAATCAGAGGTGGAGCGTATATGAAGAAAAAAGTGAAATTGCCACAAAAGTTTCACCACTCTGTCGAGTAATTACATCAGTAAAAGTTATACTTTTAAGATGTAACAGGGTGTCTACCCGACCTGGAAAATCTGGAATTGCCGGGGAGTTTTTATGTGCCTGGAAAAACCTGGAAATTTCAGAGAATTTTCTTTTAATTCAGGAAATTTTGTTGAGAGCGGGCTTAATTTTTTTTTAGTTCTAATATAAAATTGAATAACAATGATTTTTCATTCGTAAAAGTAGCTTTATATTACTGTATTTTACTATTTTGGTGAAAATTCGTTTCTTTATGGTTTGAAATTATTTTTTTTAACTGAAAATTTATCTATTCTATTTTTGGTTGAAAATTGATAGTTTTTAGTTGAAAATTCAAGTATCTGGTTGTAAATTCATATATTTCGTTAAAATTCGTTCTTTTTGGTGGAAAATTAATCTTCTTGGTTGAAAATTAATCTTTTTGCTTGAAAATTCGACAGTTTGCTATTTTTTCTCTTTCTTGACTGAAAAATCTTTCTTAGTTAAAAATGTAACTCATGTTTGAAAGTCGTCTTTTTTGGTTGAATTCAACTTTTTTTTATTAAAAATTAAAATCTTTTTTGTTTGAAGTATCAACTACTAAACTTTTCGTTCAGAATTAATTTTTTTTTAATGAAAATTTAACTCGTGTTTAAAAGTCGTCTTTTTTGGTTGAAGTCAACTGATTTGATTAAAAATTAAAATCTTTTTTGGTTGACGTAAAAACTACTAAATTTTTCGTTCATTATTAATCTTTTTTAAAATGATAAATTTAACTCGTGTTAAAAAGTCGTCTTTGTTGTTGAATTCAACGGTTTTGATTAAAAATTGAAATCTTTTTTGGTTGAAGTATGAACTACTAGATTTTTCCTTCAGTATTAATCATTTTTGGAATAAAAATTTAACTCATTTTTGAAAGTCCTCTTTTTTTATTCAATTCAACTTTTTTTTTATTCAAAATTAAAATCTTTTTTGGTTGATGCATCAACTACTAAATTTTTCGTTCAGAATTATTCTTATTTCAAATGAAAAATGTAACTCATGTTAAAAAGTCGTCTTTTTTGGTTGATGTATCAACTACTAGATTTTTTGTTCAGAGTTCATCTTTTGCAGAATGAAAATTTACTGAAAAATGTTTTCCGAAATTTTATGAAAATTACTTGGTTGAAGGTTAAACTCTTTTGATAAAATTGATATTTTTTGGTTGAAGATTCATTCATTGTGTTGAATTTTTTTTTTAATTAATTTTTTTAATTGCGCATGTAACAATGCAATTGAATATTCCATGATTTGAGTTAAAAATTAATCTTTTTGTTCAACATTAAATTTTTTTATCTAAAAATTCAATTATTCCGTTTTTGGTTGAAAATTCATTTTTTTTTAGTAAAAATTCAACTATTCCAGTTGATGATTCATCATGTTGGTTGAAAATTCATTACTTTGTTTGAAAATGTAACTATTCCAATTGGATATTCCATCATTTTAGTTGAAAATTTATGTCTTTGGTTAAACAATAATTTTTTAACTGTTAATTTAAATATTTAATTTTTATTTTACAATTTATCTTTTTTAGTTGAAAATGCACGTATTTTGTTGAAAATTCGTCTTTTTTTGGTAGAAATTAATCTTCTGACTGCAAATTCATATTTTTTGTGCAAAATGCAACTACATATTCCAGTTGAAGATTTATCATTTTATTTGACAATTTATCTTTTTTAGTTGAAAATTCACGTATTTTGTTGAAAATTCGTCTTTTTTTGGTAGAAATTAATCTTCTTGGCTGCAAATTCATATGTTTTGTGCAAAATGCAACTATTCCAGTTGAAGATTTATCATCTTATTTGAAAATTTATCTTTTTTAGTTGAAAATTCACGTTCTTTGTTGAAAATTAATCTTCTTGGCTGAAAATTAATCTTTTTTGTTTAAAATTCAACTATTCTAGTTGAAGATTCCTCATTTTAGTTGACAAATGATCTTTTTTAGTTGAAAATTCATCTTTTTTGGTAAACAATTAATGTTCTTGGTTAAAAATTAATCTTTTTGGTTGAAAATTCCTAAGTTTGCCTGAAAAACAATTTTTAAATGAAAATTTAACTATTATATTTCTGATTGAAAATTGATCTTTTTTAGTTCAAAAATCAATTATTTGGTTAAAAATTTGTCGTTTTTAGTTGAAAATTGAACTATTTCGTAGAAAATTCATGTATTTTGTTAAAAAATCGTCGATTTTGGTAGAAAATTAATCTTTTTGTTTGAAAATTAATCTTGTTCTTTGAAAATTCATTTTTTTTGTTGAAAATTCAAGCTGTTAGTGAAATATTCATCATTTTAGTTGAAAATTCATCTTCTTGGTTGAAACTAAAAGTACTTATTTATTTAAGCTTACATTACCTTGGTACTTGGTTGAAAGTTGAACTCTTTTGTTAAAAATTAATCTGTTCAGTTAAAGATTCATAATTTTAGTTGAAAATTCACCACTGTGGTTGACATTTTTTTTGTGAAAAAATAATTTTTGTAACTGAAAATATAACTACTCCATTTTTCGTTAAGACCTGATCTTTTTTGGTTCAAAATTTAATTATTTGGTTGAAAATTGATTATTTTAAGATGAAATTTCAACTATTTGATTGAGAATTTCTGTATTTTGTTGATAAATCATCTTTTTTGTTAGAAAATTAATCTTTTTGGTTGAAAATTCAACTATTAGGTTAAAAATTCATCTGTCTTGTTCAAAATGCAGTATTTTTACTTGAATTGTTTAAAAAAATGCGAATTATTTAAATGTTTCCGTACTATGAAAAATTAGATCTGGAAAAAACTTGAGATACCTGGAAAATATCTGCAATTGTCAGATAATTCTTTTCCAGGATTTGAGTAGACACCCTGTTTAAAAAAGCAAAGATTCAAACTGTAATGTAAAATATTCTATTCCCTTTTACTTTTCAGACGAGCATTGGGAATTATAAAACCCGTTTTTGTTCCGATGTGTGTCGAAGAACAAAATATGCTAGGTACCGAGGAAAATATGAACAAATTCCTAGAAGTTATTCATACCGAGGAGGATATGCGAACGGAAGTAAAAACGCTTCTTCATAAATACACAACGAGCAAAGCCAGATGGGAAGCATTCGATCAATATTATACCCAACAATTGCAATCGGTACGAAATTTATATAAATTATTTTAATTCTTTGATCATGCTTGGTTAGGGTATACACTGACCGGGAAAACCGGGAATTAGCCTGAAATTTTGAGCACCAGGAAAAAGCCGGGAATTCTTTAGAAAACTGGCAGTTTTTCAGACCTATTTTTTATTTTTGCATTTACATATCGTCTCATTCTTCGAAAAAAATGTGTTTGGAATTGTGCTCAGTGTTACAAACCATCTCCGGAAAAATATTAAAGATCATTTTATGTTTTAAGATTTATATATATATTTTTTTTATTTATATTTCAAATATAAAATTTAGGCAACTTGCGGTAATTTCGGGGACAAACAAGTATAATGTTACCAAATAGAGCAAAGATCGAAGTATGATTTCCTATCGAAAATCCAAAATCTATAGTTTAGATCCTGGCTCACAAAAATGCAAATATCTCCTAAACTACGGTCGTCGAAATAAGCCCTTTTTCTTGGGGAACGTCGAAATGTATATTCTGACATAACACTGCAGTTGCTTCCTTGCACATAATTTCACTGTAGTTTTTTAAATCACAGACTTCACACTCTTTCTCCTTTTTAAATAATTTCTAATTTTTTCCCTGTTTTCAACAAAATTTCCCTTTTTCTCGTGTTTTGCTTTTGGATTGAAAATTCATCTTTTGGTCGAAGAGTCGTCCTTTTTGGTTGAAAGTAAATTATTTTTCATTGAAGAGTATTATATTTTTAGTTCTAAATTCATCTCTTTTGGTTAAAAAGTCTATTTGATTGAAAATTCAACTAATTTTTTAAACAGTCATCTTCTTTGGTCGAAATTTCATTATTTTTATTGAAAAGGCTACTATTATATTTTGGGTTCAGAATTCATCTCTTTTGGTTAAACATTCGATGATTTGGCTGATAATTTCGTTATTGTGTTGAAAAGTCAACTATTTCGTTAAAAAGTCAGCTTTTCTGGACGAAAATATAACTGTTTTGTTGAATATTTGTCTTTTTGGATAGAAAATTCGTCCTTTTGGATAGAAAATTCGTCCTTTTGGATTGAAAATTCATATTTTGGTAGGAAAGTCGTCTTTTTTTGTTTGAAAGCGAATTATTTTTCATTGAAAAGATTACTATTATATTTTTTGTTCAGAATTCATCTCTTTAGGTTCAAAATTCTACTATTTGGTTGAAAATTTAATTATTTTTATTGAACATTTGTCTTTTTTGATTGAAAATTCATATTTTTTGGTTGAAAATTAATTCTTTTTCATTGAAAAGTCTACTATAAATTTTTTGGTCCATAATTCATATCTTTTGGCTAAAAATTCTACTATTTGGTGGGAAATTTCATTATTTTTTTGAAAATTCAATTATTTTGTTAAAAAGTCGTCTTTTTGGTTGAAAATTCGTCCTTTTGGATTGAAAATTCATCTCTTGGTAGAAAAGTCGTATTTTCTGGTTGAAAGTGAGTTATTTTTCATTGAAAAGTCTACTATTATAGTTTTGTTTCGGGATTCATCTCTTTCGGTTAAAAATTCTACTATTTGGTTGAAAATTCATCTTTTGGTAGAAAACTCATCTTTTTTGGTTGATAATTAATTCTTTTTAATTGAAAAGTGTACTATTATATTTTTGGTTCAGAATTCATCTCTTTTGGTTACAAATGCTACTATTTGGTGGAAATTTTATTATTTTGTTGAAAATTCAACTATTTCGTTAAAAAGTCATCTTTTTTGGTCGGTAATTCAACTATTTCGTTGCACATTCGTCTTTTTGGATAGAAAATTCTCCCTTTGGGATTAAAAATTCATCTTTCTGGCTTGAAAATTCGACTGTCTTCTAAAAGATTCGTCTTTTTTGCTTAAAAATTCAAATATTTGGTTGAAAACGCATTTGTTTGATTAAAAAGTCAACTTTTTATTAAAAATTCGTCTCTATCGCTTGAAAGGACAATTATTTAGTTGTACATGCAACTGTTTGGTTAAAAAATAATTTTTTTTATGGAAATTCAACTCTTTTTATAGAGTCACATTTCTGGCCGAAATTTCAACTGTTTTATTAAAAATTCGTCTTTGACTAGAAAATTCATCCTTTTGGATTAAAAATTCTGTTTTCTGGGTTTAAAATTCAACTGTCTTCTAAAAGATTCATTTTATCTGCTTGAAAATTTTGTCGAAAATTCAATCATTTTATTAAAAAGACATCTTTTTTATCTAAAATTCAACTTTTGGATTAAAAACTTGAGTTTTCTGGGCTGAAAATTCAACTATATTTTTGAAAGACTTCTTTTTTTGTCGAAAATATAACTGTTTTGTTGAATATTTGTCTTTTGGGATAGAAAATTCTTTCTTTTGGATTGAAACTTCTGTTTTCTGGGTTGAAAATTCAACTGTCTAAAACATTCCTCTTTTTGGCTTAAAACTTTTGTCGAAAGTTCGATTATTTTATTAAAAAAGGCATCTTTTTTTATTTAAAAGTAAACTTTTGGATTGAAAACTAGGTTTTCTGGGTTGAAAATTCAACTATTTTTTTAAAGACATCTTTTTTGGTCGAAAATGTAACTGTTTTGTTGAAAATTTGCCTTTTTGGATTGAAAATTCGTCGTTTTGGAATAAAAATTCATCTTTTGGATTGAAAATTTATCTTTTGGTACAAAAGTCGTCTTTTTTTGGTTGAAAGTGAATTATTTTTCATTGAAAAGTCTACTATTATATTTTTGGTTCAGAATTCATCTATTTTGGTTACAAATTCTACTGTTTCGTTGAAAATTTTATTATTTTGCTGAAAATTCAGTTATTTCCTTAGTGTAATATTTTTTGATAGAAAATTGATCCTTTTCAATTGAAAATTAATCTTTCTGGGTTGAAAATTGAACTGTCTTCAAAAAAATTCGTCTTTTTGACTTAAAAATTTAACTATTTGGTTGAAAATGCATTTGTTTGATTAAAAAGTCAACTTTTTAAATGAAAATTTATCTCATTTGCTTGAAAGTTTAACTATTTGGTTGTAAATGCAACTGTTTGGTTGAAAATTGAACTATTTGGTTGAAAACTCATCTTTCCTGGTTGAAAATTAGCTTTTTTGTTGAAAATTCATCTTTTCGGGTTTAAAATTAAAATGTTTTCTAAAAAAATTGACTTTTTAGCTAGAAAACTCAACTCTTCTGTTGAAAATTCATATATATTTTCGACTTAAAATCTTAGGAATATGGTACCTACATTGATGTTATTTAAAAGAATTTATTCTTCTATTATTCCCCTATTTTCTTGAAAAATCATCTTATTTCCCCTGTTTTGAGAGCTATTTGGGCTGTGGAGTCTAAAATCACTTTTACTATAATTTACACTGTTCATTTTACCTGGGAGTTCTAAAATGTTTAGTTATTTTCAAAATTTATATAAAAAGCAATTAGTATTGTATAATTATTGTTGTAAACGCCAAAAAGTCAACCGGGAAAAGTGGAATTTTTGACCCTGAAAACCGGGAAATAGCCTAGAATTATTTTTGAAGTTTGGGTGCCCTGTTGATATATTTATGATTCTTCTAATGCATTTCAGAATTCCAAAAAGTGGCGCACAAGGCATTTGATAGAAGAGGTAATGATTCAATATTCATATCCCAGATTGGATATACACGTATCCAAGGCTTTAAACCACTTGCTGAAATCTCCGTACTGTGTTCATCCGAAAACCACAAAAGTCTGCGTTCCTTTCAATCCAAAAACAGTGGATAATTTTGATCCAGACACTGTCCCTACCATTCAAACTCTTCTCGATGAAGTCGACGCTTATGATGCCAAGGAATTAGCCCGGCAAAAAGAGGAATCCATCGATGTGAGGAGGATAAGGGACTACAAGAAAACCAGCATGAATAAATCTTTACACATCTTCCAGGAGTTTCTGAGAAATTTGGAAGATTCCAACAGAGGGGAAAAAATGGCACAAAGTGGTGTGTTAATTATTTCCTTTATACAGGGTGTCCAGCGACCTTGAAAACCTGGAATTCTCCTTGAATTTTTTTTAACCTTGAAAACCTGGAAATCTCCTTAAATTTTTCACGAGAATCTTGAATTAATTTCTTTTTCTTTTAAAACAGTTATTTTATTGAAATGCGACAATTAATTTAAATCTTTTAGTCTATTATACAAGAAACATCTCGTTTAGAAGAAATCTTGCTACTGAAAAGTTTTTTATTTATCAAGATTTATCTTTTACTCATTACAGAATAAATAAAGAGATTTCTAGGCATTTTTTGTAGACTTTACCAATTATTTTATAGATTGCAATGGACAGACTTTAATATTGTGAATAATTCAATAAGTTTTCAATTTCGTCTCGGCTAATACAGAATGTGAAAGAATACATTTTTTTTGTGATATTCAACTTACAAATTATAAAAAATTATTAGTTGAAAATTTCGATGATAATTCAGTTTCAGAATTAGAATGAGCCATGGCCATATAACGATTACAAAACATTACTAAATGTTTCAAAAGGTTTCAAAATATTTCGAACATTTTAAAATAATTAAAATAATTTTGAACATTTTACAAAGATTTCACGGATTTCAAATATTTAAAAAAGGCGTGTATACCAAATTTCAAATATTTCACAAAGCTTTTAAAACTTTCAAAAGATTTGAAGGACTTCAAAGATTTGAAAAAGGGTACAATACACGAGATTTCAAAGATGTTAAAATATTTCGAAGATTTGAAACGATTTCAAAAGGTTTCAACACATTTTAGAAGGTTTGAAAAGATTTCACCAAGATTTCAAATTATTCAATGATTTCAACGCATAAAAAAGATATCAGAAACAAATATATTAAAAAAATTTCACAAATATTTCAAAAGCTTTAACCAAAATTTCCCAAAGATTTCGAACATTTCATAAAGATTGCAAGGATTTCAAACATTTGAAAAAGGCGTGTACACCAGGTTTCAAAGATTTCGAACATTTCCAAAGATTTTAAAATTTTCAAAAGATTTTAAAAAGGGTATAGTAAACCAGATTTCTAAGATTTAAAAATATTTTACACAAATTAAAAATATTTCAATGATTTCAAATGAATACAAAAGATTTCAGAAAGAATTCACAAATATATCAAAGATGTTAAACTATTTCAAAAGGTTTCAACAAATTTAAGATTTCAAAATATTTTAATGATTTCAAACGAACGCAAAAGAATTCACAAACAAAAATTAAAGAAAGCTTTCACAAATATTTCAAATATTTCATAAAAATTTTAAAAGATTCCAAAAGATTTCACAGATATTTCAAGATTTCACAAAGATTTTAAGTACTTCAAGAGATTTCAACAAATTCACAAATATTTCAAAGATTTCAAGGATTTCAAAGACCACTTATGTTTGCAAAAAATTAAGAAATTGTTTATTTATGGTTCTGCTTTCTTTAAAAATTGTTGGCCAATAAAAATTAAATGGCTCATTTTTTACGTTTATAACAAGCGGTTATTTCATTATTTAATGTAAAAAAGGAGACATGGAAAACTTGTCTTGTTGACCTGGAAATCCTGGAAAAGACCTTGAATTTCATTTCTAAGAATCGCTGGACACCCTGTTATAATATTGATATAGTTTCAATATTATTCCTGATGTCTGATTATTAATTTTGTTTTACAGATATAAAGATGGAATTCTGAGGATAGCTAGATGTTGGAACTCGATTAGCAGCTAGTAAATTATTTTGATTTTTATCGAGAACTAGAAGGAACTTAATATTAACGACTGATTTGCATCGTTGGTGGACTTGTAAATAATAATACATATTTTCTACAGCATTTTGTATTTTCATCATGAGATTAAACTGTTTTAATGCAAACATTTTGTTTGAATAACTTAGGGTGGCCGCAGGTCAGGGAAAATCTGGAAATCAGAGAAAATTCAGGGATTTACTGTAAGAAGCACTTTAAGCAACCGTTAAGAATAATCAGGACTGCCACATAGTCACTTTTTTAAATGAAAAGATCACTTTAGTCACTTTTCTTTCAATAAATTAACCCATGGGTTAACTACTACGTATTGAATTCGGGTTGATACCTATTGCTGAATGTTCCTGAATTATTTTGAAATCTTTGTATATAATTTTTAAAAATTCCATGGAATTTTTAAAAGTTTTAAGAAGTTTCAGGAGATTTCAAAGGATATGAAATATGTTTGGGTATTTTAAAAGATGGAAAGGAATTTAAAAAGATTCCAAGGAATTTTCAATAGATTTCAATAATTTGAAATCTAAAACATTTCAAGGGATTTCAAAAGATTGTAAAGGATTTGAAATGTTTCAGGGTGTTTTAAAGTGTTCCAAGGAATTTTTCAACAGCTTTAAGATGTTTCGTGTGATTTCAATGGATTTGAAATATGTTAGGGTATTTTAAAAGATTCCAAGGAATTTTCAATAGATTTCAATAATTTGAAATCTTAAATATTTCAAGGGATTTCAAAAGATTGTCAAGGATTTCAAATATTTCAAGGTATTTTAAAAGATTCTAAGGAATTTTTCAAGAGCTTTATGATATTTCGTGGAATTTCAATGGATTTAAACATGTTAGGGTATTTTAAAAGATTCCGAGGATTTTTCAATAGATTTCAATAGTTTGTCGAAACGCTTGAAGCAATTTAATTGTTTTCAATTCAAGGGCGGACCCAGAAAATTTTTCGGAGGGGGCGATTGTGAATTTTTTTCAACAAATTTATATTAAATGGGGTGGGGCTCCCCCCATGATTTAAAATCACTAATCAAAATGAATATAATAAGGCGATAAATTCAACTTTATCTCTATTTTACCATTATAGTATTCACATTCATAAAGAACCTGAAAGCACGTGCATATATTTGGGACCGTGGCCTGTGCATAA
>CAKNYM010050943.1:121057-135817 GCA_932195095.1 Andricus curvator
TTTAGTTGAAAATTCATCTCTTTGGTTGAACATTATTTAAATGCAAACTTAAATTCAATTTGTAGTTTACAATTTACATTTTCTAGTTGGAAATTCGTCTTTTTGGGTATAAATTAATCTTCTTAGTTGAAAATTCATCTTTTGGTTTAAAACGGTTGAGGTTGAATATTGTTGAAGATTCAACATTTTAGTTGAAAATTCATCAGTTTGGTTCAATTTTTTTTTAACTGAAAATTTAACTATTCTATTTTTGGTTGAAAATTGATCATTTTTAGTTTGCAATTTTTCTCTCTCTTGACTGAAACATCTTTCTTGGTTGAAAATTCAACTCATGTTGAAAATTGGCTTTTTTGATTCAATTCAACTGTTTTTGAATAAAAATTAAAATCTTCTTTGGTTGAAATAACTCCTATATTTTTCGTTGAAAATTCATTTTTTTTGGAATCAAAATTTAATAATTTGGTTGAAAGTTAAACTCTTTTGTCAAACTTAATCTCTTTGGTTAAAAAAATGCGCAATTTCGTTGAAAATTCATTTTCTCTTTGACCGAAAATTCATTTTTTTACTAAAAATTTAACTACTCCAGTTCAAACTTTAACGGTTTTGTTTGTTGAAAATTAATTTTTTAACTCAAATTTAACTATTCAATTTTTGGTTGACAGTTCATCTTATTTAGTTGAAAATTCGTCTTTTTTTTGTATAAATTAATTTTTTTAGTTGACAATTCATGTTTTTGGTTGAAAATTCAACTATTCCAGTTAAAGATTCATAATTTTAGTTGAAAATTCAACTATATTTGGTTGAAAATTTGTCTTCTTTTAATTGAAAATTCAACTATTTCGTTGAAAACTTATTTATTTTGTTGAAAAATGTTGTTTTTTTTGTAGAAAATTGTTCTTCTTGTTTGTAATTTAATCTTCTTTTTGAAAATTCATCTTTTTAGTTGAAAAATCATCTTCTTAGTTGAAAATTCATCTTTTTGGTTTAAAATGCATCTATTCCAGTTGAAGATTCATAATTTTAGTTGAAAATTTATAACTTTATTTGAAAAGTTGTTTTCTCTTTGTTGTGGAAAATTATTTTTTATTAACTGAATAGTAAACTGTTCCATTTTTGGTTGAAAACTAATCTTTTTGAGTTCAAAATTCAACTATTTGGTTGAAAATTGATCTTTTTTAGTTAAAAATTTAACTATTTGGTTGAGAATTCATGTATTTTGTTGAAATATAGTGAGGTGAACTTATTTCATTTTAGATAAATATTGGATTGCACTAGATAATTAATATGTGCATTGTATGTAGTAATGATAGTATAAATTAATTATTTAAGGTAAAAAATGCTAAAAAATATATTATCTAAGAAATTAGAGAAGGGTGCCAATAATTATGCACTGATATTTATGTATAAGAATATAAAATAAAAATTAGTTTGATTTATTATTTAATTTCATGGACTTTAGGGACAAATTCACTAGATGATTAATTATGTTTTTAGTATTATTTATTTTTTTAATCGATGGTGGATATTTAAGAATGACTTGTAATATAATTTTTCAAAACTTTATAATTTAAACGTATCAATTGAATCCCTTGAAACTGAAAAAAAATTATTTATAATAAACTCGGGAAACTGTATACATATTTCAAGTCTTTTTTTTTAAACTGCTAAAAATTTGAATGGCTTCGTACTATGAAAAATTATACCTGGAAAAAACCTGGAAATTTCAGGGAATTTTTGAAAGTATTTGAGTAGACACCCTGATATTTCATTACAAAACCACAAAATAAGATTCTGACTGTTTCTGTTTTGTATTTACCAGATACCTGTGTTAAATTTGTAATCTTTGAAATTCACCTCTTTCACCTGAATTTTTTTTGAGTAATAACTTATTTTTAAAGAATCTCATCTTGTAATATCTAAACTACGTGGAAATTAGGAAAGTGATTTCTTCCTTAGGTATTATTAATTCGTACTTTTAAAAGGTAATTTTGTAAAGAATTATAATTTTGTCTCGGAACAGGTATTTTTTGACATAGAACAGGAAATTTTAGAAAATAATTTTTATTCTGTTTTATAAAGAGGGAATTTATAAAGAGAAAATCCCTGTTCCAAGTCAGAATTCGTCAGATTTTGAAAATTCCTTATTCAAAATCAGAATTTGTTTGAATTTAAAATTATAATTGACTAGAATTTGAAGCATCCCTCCTAAATTATGTTACTATATTTCTGAATTATAATAGACAATTTTGTGAATAAATATAATTCTGACTTGGAAAAAGGATTATAATTTGCACTTTGAAACAGGAAATTTCCGTAAAGAATTATAATTTTGTCTTGGAACAGGTAATTTTTGACATGGAGCAGGAAATTTTAGAAAATAATGTTTATTCTGATTGGTAAAAAGAATGTACATAGTATATAAAAATAATTTACATAATACATACAAATATGTGTGAGTTGAGAAGAAATCGAAGGGGATCGACCTTTTCTGTATTTTTATTAATTTTTTAGAACAGTTAGATCAATTGTGATGTAAAACTGTAGTTTTACATCAGAGCCGCTGAGAATTTTTTGTTTTAGAATTTTTTAGAGCCGCCGAGAAAAAATGGGGAAAAATGATGAATATTATTTATAAAATTTGGTTTAATTATACATTTGTAGAGAATTTAACAATTCAAACACGTGCATAATAATTTTAATATGCAGTAATTTAAAAGTTGGTTGTCAGTTTTCGTGATAGCGTAAATATATGAGGTTTATTGCGTTAAGTTCTGACGAAATTAGTATGAAAGAAACCCTTACTTTATTTATATGGGGATAAGAAACTAAAATAGTATAGAAACCGTTAATAAGTTATATTAAATTGACCTAGAAAATTAAGCAAATTTTACCAGGAATAACCTGGAAGTTGAAATATTCTCATGAATCGCCACTCTGATTATTAAACTCCATGACCTAGTTTCCCGAAAAGATGCTTACATACTTTTATATTTCAGTAATGTCTTCAGTAAATAGTGTGGAGTCCCTAGGGACGTTGCAATGGGACATGATCGAATTAGCCGGTCATCTACGACAAGAACGTCTTTTCGTCAATTCAGAGCAACAGAATCTGCAAGCGCTTAATGAAAAAGTACCGTCATTTTTCACTCACAAGATATTTCTAGAAACCCCTAATTTCCTTCTATTTTTGGAATTTCAAAATTGTAATATGAATTATAATTGAAAATTGCAGGTTTTGTATATGTCATCAGACTTGGCTCAACAAGCCTGGGTAACAGCTCAACAAAGAGTCAACTTGAATCGCCTGATAGTAGCGCGCCCAGACTCTACTCCAGCATCCTGTTGTCAGCGAGCGAACGCTCTCGAGAATTCTCACTTTATTGACGCTTACAAGCATTTCCAATACCAAACATGCTTATCATATGGAGAATTTCTCGGCGCGCTGCGAAAATCGCCAAAACTGCTCGCTTCCTGCCTGGTCGAAGGAGACAAAATCCTCGCAGAAGTAATGCAAGGAATAATCCAATCCTTGGCAGCAGGACTTTACGGAAGCTGTCTGCTCCCCGAAGACAAAATACTGGTCCTAAAACTTCTTCGGCACCTCTTGCTTCTTCAAATAGTCCCATCAGACAATCCTAGAAGATTACTCAGACACGGGACGTGCGCCTTTTCCAGTTTCTACTCTGTTTTTCACGAGAGCCTCTTCTCTTCGAAATTATTTTTAACAGCAGCCCTGCATGGACCGATAATGCAATTATTGATGGAAGACGAGACTTTTCTGGATATTGATCCTGACAAAGCTCCAATTCGATTTCTACCCGCCGAACGCCTCAAGAAATTTGGAAAAGAAGGAACTCCAGAGTACCAGGCCAAGTTACAGCGCTATCGAGTCTGGACTGTAAATTCCCTGGTTCGAATTACTCAGAGATTTATTGTGAGTATTCGGGAGAACATGCACTGCTTTCCGACGAGTATTTTCTGGTTGGTGAGGCAAATGGCTGGCCTCTTGAGCAAAAGTGGAAACGTGGATCAAAAGGAGGTTCACGCAATGTGCACTGATTTGGTTTTTACTTATTTCATCTGCCCTGCGATTGTTAATCCGGAACCTTATGGAATCACCGATGCGCCAATCAGTTATGTCGCGAGGTTTAATCTGATCCAAGTCGGACAGATTCTGCAAATGCTTGCGCTTATTAAGTACCAGTCGATTGATGGCAAAGTGATTGACTTGTACAAAAGATTTGAGAAGGATTCGGTCTCGTCGATCATAGATACAATGCTCGATGGCGCTACTGAGGAATTAGAGGACGAGCCCACAATGATTGAAACTAATAAATTACAAGGACTGTCAAGGTCTGCGGCGCTCTTTACGGAGAACGAGTTGAATGCCTTAATCTCATTTATGCAAGCGATTAATACTGAAATGACGAAGGATGATGCGGGGCCGTCGAGTCTTGAGAATCAGAAACAGTTGAGCGAGATGTTGTCTCAGTTGCCTGCAAATATAATTAACTATAATCGAGTTCCCGATAATGTCTCTCCGGAAACTCCAAGCAAAAGGGGCGGAATTCTTGGAAAGGGTGTGTATTATTGTTTTTTTTAAATTTCTAGTCACTAGTCAGGATGGATTTGTTTCAAATTTCATTTTTGCAAATAAATTGCAGTGGACGTTGCTAGAATAATATTGATGCATGCGTGCTTTGAAATAAAATTGTTTTACATACCGGTGGGAGGGTGGTTGTTGCAAAAGATTGCATGTGATAGATGTGCGTGTAGGTAAATCAATAGCTATTATTGAATAGAAAAAATTGTTAGTAGGAAGGGGCAGAGGAAATCGGATATCTTCATCTTCTTCGTCGAATACAACGACAGATGGTGGTGAGGAAGTGAATGGGACATCGGGAACAGAGGATGAATCATTGGATAAAACTTCTCAAGGTGTTCTCGTTATTCCTTTTGGGTCTACAATGGGCAAGTGTGTCGGATTGCTTAGCGAGCAGAAGGTACTGAAACTAAGAACCGATCACTAATTATTAGAATTTAAAAGAATTCTATTTCAGATGGTAATTTTTTTCAATAGGTTCTTTGCATGGACATGCAAAATAATATGGAGAACGGGTCAATTACGTTGAACCTTCCAGATGATTTGTCACGTGGTAATGATTGTGCTAGAGAGAACAACAGCGCTGAACGGATTGAGATACAAGAAAAGAGGACCCGATTTTCCCTATCTCATGACGAAGGTATATTTTTATTCAAAAATTAGCCCTTCAATTAATTATAGAAATATGAATTTCTAATTTGACTTATTGTATGTCTTGCATGGTTTAGTGTTGATTATTTACTAGAGTTGATAAATATGGTTACAGTCTTATTCGAGGGGTCCATTGGAAATACCTCGGATAATTTAGAAGCAGTCTCTGAAGCAGCTTCCAATCACAGCGTCGCTTCCTCGCTAGAATTGGAAACGGAAGATCAAAATGATAATTTGTCGGATATGGTTTCAGCAAATGTATCGGGAAGAGGCACTCCCAATATTTCAGGTCGAGATACTCCTTCTTCACAGATTACGGAGGGTGACGATGGTCGCGTTCCAGGTGAAGCGAGGCAAATGGATTTACCTCCTCCAACGATGCCGACAAAACAGAGTCGCTCGGAAATAGACGACAAGTTTTGCAAGTTCGAGATAAAGAAACTCATTGAAGGTAGGGTGTGTTTTGAGTTTTTATTTGGGTACTCCTTTTGCCGAGGAAATCATTGGGGATTACCAGTGTGGATTCCGCCGAAACCGATCTACAAGCGATCAAATGTTTACAATTAGACAACTGTTAGAAATGAAATGGGAATTTAATGAAGTAGCGCATCAGCTATTTGTCGATTTCAAAAAAGCTTACGACTCTATTATACGCGCACGAATGTACTGGATCCTAGAGTTCTTGGGTGTACCAAGACAATTAGTTAGACTTATCGAAATTTGCTTAAGTGGCAGTAGGGGTAGAATACGTGCAAACGGAAGTTTATCTGAAGAGTTTTCGATCCGCGATGGCCTGAAACAGGGCGATGCACTTTCGTGCGTCCTTTTCAACTTAGTTTTAGAATACGTGGTCAGACAAGTACAAGTGAATGCGACCGGTGCTACCCTCAATGGGAGAATACAAATTCTTGGGTATGCGGATGATCTCGACTTACTAGGGGATGATAAAGAAACCGTAGCTAAAAATGCAGAAATCTTGATCACAAAAGCCAATGATATTGGTTTGGAAGTTAGCGAATCGAAGACAAAATATATGACCGTCGTCAGATCCGAACAAAGTAATGTACGCGAGGATCTTATGGCCGGAAATATGAAATTCGAAAGGGTTAACGAGTTTAAATACCTCGGGTCTATTATAACTAGCAAAAATAATATTAAAACGGAAATCAACGCGCGGCTGCACGCAGGCAATGGGTGCTATTATGCAGCAAACACGCTACTAAAATCGCGATCGCAATCGAGAAACATCAAAGTAAGAATTTACAAAACAATAATAATGCCGGTCGTCATGTGCGGGTGTGAAACGTGGGCGCTGACGAAAGGAAAGGAGAATAGGTTTAGAGTTTTTGAAAAAAAAGTACTTAGAAAAATCTATGGTCCAAAGAGGGACGAAGAGACTGGTGAATGGAGAAAACTGCATAATGATGAGATGCACGCTCTCTACGGGTCAGCAAATATTAATAGAGTAATGAAAGCGCGTAAATTAAGATGGGCGGGGCATGTAGCAAGAATGGGCAATGAAAGAACAGTGGCACAAGTTTTAAGAGGGAAACCGATTGGTAAGAGACCTCTAGGCAGACCGAGAAACAGATGGGAGAAAAATGTAAGGGATGATCTAAAAGAACTAGGACATGATTACTTAAACTGGATGGAGGATGCACAGGATAGAGATGCGTGGCGGTTTCGGGTAGATGAGGCGATGAACTTTCGAATTCGAATCGCTAATCGATAATAATAATAATAATTTTAGTTTTGTATCTTGATTTTAAATTTCATGTTCAATGTCAATCTACAGGCGATGAAACTATTTCTCTCGTATCCGATACGTGGTCCACGGACGTTTTGGCTTCAGACAGCGAATTTGTAGAGCAGCAAGAACGATTTCCGTTTCCTCCTCCTGTAGAACAACCAGCACCTTCCCTTCCAGTGGAAGCTTTGCAGATGTTGGACGTCAGCGAAACTGCATCAGAAGCTTGGAGTACCGATGTACTCGCGAGCGATTCAGAGAGACTCACTGAAGTTGATACTGATGATACAGCCAGTGTCGCCAGGTACTTGATACATTTGTTTGATATCTTTTCAATACAACTTTGAATGTGAAGGCGATTATTAGTTGCACCTTTTTATTTTATAGATCGGACGACACTGCGAGGTCGGAAATTGAAAGTCGTGGTGAGCCGGAAGGTGGAGAGGAAACGCCACCTCCTGTAAATTGTAAGATCTCTCTTGAAGACCAGTCAATACATTTTTATTTCATTCTTGTATATATTTTTATGCAATCAATCGTTTTCATTTTAGTAGCGGAAAATGCAGGAGCGGTATTTAGGCCGATTCGAGAAGATCCAATCGGCGGTTCCTCAGTAAATGTGCTGTCGTCACCGACGGCTTCACACTCGCCATCTTCGTCAAATGTCACAGGTCGAGGAGGAACGAGATCTGATTACAGACGAAGTACCATGGAATACGTAGACAGTAATGCCAACATGGATTACAGCAAAACTGTAGGAGAAGAGAGATTATCGCATCTTATGGACAAGCTACAAATCGACAATAGCAAAATAAATGGCGAACGACAGAATATTGTAAATGGATTTACAGGAGCTGCTACCTCCTCAGCTTCATTAACCAACAGTATTTTGTCCCCGACTCTCTCCCAAGAAAAGCTTGCGAACGGCGATATAAAAACAGAGGTACTTACTTGGATATTTAACGTTTCTTCAAACGCAAAATTGAATAATTTTCTCAAATATTTCAATGTAATCTGATTTTAGGAATTGGAAGGTTACGCAGCAGGAAGTTCGAGCGACATTGTCGTGAGATTAAGCACCGCTAGTTTGACTTCTAGCAGTAGTTCCGGATCTGAGCCACGAACAAAAAGCAATACATGTACGACAGATTTGACAACAGCACAGCCTCCGCTGAACGGAGGAAGTGATTGCCAGGTGAATTCCTCTTCTTCGAAGCCTAGCACTTCGACGGGTGCTATACCAAAAAGTATAAGCTTCGATATGACCGCTGAAAGGGGAGACAAGGAGTTGTTAGACGACGATCAAAAAAATAAAAGAGGTTTCTTTGGCAAGCTGAAAATGTCGCTGAAAAACAGAAGGGGTAAATCGTTGCGTGGAACAGATGATTTAAATAGGTGTTACGATAGAGAAGCTGGAGGCGATGGTGTCGATATTGGCAGACACAGATTAAGAAGGATCATGTCCGAAGATCCTTCTGCCAGCGGAAGCGCAAACAACGGTTAGTTAGCTAGAGTGCATCTTTATTATAAAAATGTTTGAGGACTTTGAAAAGAAAATCGACTTATTTGAGTATTTTCGGTTTTGTTTTGCAGATAGTACGGATGATATTTTAGCCAAGTATAGGAGGAAACCAAGTACAAATAGCGATACAGCGTCTGTAGAGAGTACTCAGTCTAGATCAAAGGAAGTCGAAGACGAGAGGTTGCTGATTGATCCTAATAATGTAGAAATGTCTTTTGCATTTGTTGATGCCAAGAGAAAACTGCGAATGGTCCTCAGTACTGCGGACTTGCAACACATTCCATGGTCTACCATGTCGGAGGTGAGTGAATAAAATTTTAAAACAAATTATATAATCCACTAATTCAATTTACAGTACAAAAGATTGGAATGTGCGAGTAAAGTAATGGGACAAGTTTGGAGTATAGAGAAAAGAAGGTTCAAGGTCGACTGGAGGATGAGAGTGGATGTTCGACGTGTTAGTGTGGCCATTGTTAAGTTATGAAGTGGAAATTTAGAGATGGAAAGATCATAAGAGAGTGGGAAATCAGCATGAGAGATTTTTGAGATGGGTCATGGGGTTAAGTCGGCGCTGCCCAGATTATATGCTGAGAGAAGAAATAGGATGAGAGAAAGTGGTGGTCAGGCAACTGAAAAGATCCTGGAATTTTTAAGAGTAACTAAGAAGGGTTAACGGGGGGGGGGGGGGGGGGTAACGAGAGGTTTGAATGTGGTATCAGGGTGTCTACCCTACCTGGAAAACCTGGAATTATCAGGTAATTTTTATACAGGGTGGACCATTTTAATCTGTTATGGGAATTAACTCAGAATTTTGGTTGGATATAGAAAAATGTTTCAGACAAAATTTGAAGGGGTCAGAGGGGGGCAACTACTGGTACCAATGACCTTGACCTTGAATTCGATTTTCAAGGTTATTTGAACGTCAAAGTGATTTTTTTAAATGGGAACCCCTACTTTTCTCCCCAGATTTGAAAAGAGTGAAAAATTTTAGGTTCAAAATGATATTTTTATAAAGGTCATCGCAAGGTCGAATGAAGGTCAAATTTGCGATAATGTTTAAATAATGGGTGTTAGCTCGGAATTGAGGTTGGGAACAGCAAAATGTTTCGGACAAAAGTTGTCAGATGCAGAGGGATCACCTACTGATACCAATGACCATGACCTTCAATTCGATTTTCAAGGTTATTTGAAGTTCAAAGTTTGCATGAAGATCACGTTTGACCTTCATTCGACCTTGCCATGGCCTTCATAAAAGTATCATTTTGAACGTAAAATTTCCCGTTCTTTTCAAATCTGGGGTCAAAAGTAGGGGTTCCCATTTTAAAAAATCACTTTGACCTTCAAATAACCTTGAAAACCGAATTCAAGGTCATTGGTACCAGTAGTTGACCCCCTCTGCCCCCTTCAACTTCCATCTGAAACATTTTTCTATATCCAACCAAAATTCTGAGTTATTTCCCATAATAGATTAAAATGGTCCACCCTGAAAACCTGGAAATTTTAGGGAATTTTTTATGGGAATTTTTTCTAGATTGTGCCTATTTTTTTTAAATTCCAATATAAAATTGAATAACAATAATTCCTAATTGGTAAAAGTAGCTTGATATTACTGTATTGAACTATTTTGTTGAAAATTCGTTTTTTTTTCTTTCAAATTAATTTTTTTAGCTAAAAATATAACTATTCTACTTTTGGTTGAAAATTTTTTCGTTCTTATTTGATAATCCAACTATCTGGTAGAAAATTCATATATTTTGATGAAAAATTCGTTCCTTTTGGTAGAAAATTAATATTCTTGTTTCAAAATTCATATTCTAGTTTAAAAATTCAATAGTTTTTTTTGCAATTTTTACTCTCTTGACTGAAGATTTTTTCTTAGTTGAAAATTAAACTCAGGTTGAAAAGTCGTCTTTTTTGGTTGAAATATCAACTAATACATTTTTCGTTTAGAATTCATCTTTTTTGGAATGAAAATATAATTATTTGGTTGAAGGTTAAAGTTTTTGTTAGAAATTAACTTTTTGGTTGAAGATTCATGATTTTAATATAAACTTCATCTCTTTCATACAAAATGAGCTATTTTATTAGGAATTCGTTTTTTCTTTGGCTGAAAATTATGTTTTTTACTGAAAATTTAACTATTTCAGTTGAAACATTAAGTATTTTGTTGAATTTTTTTTTATCATTTTTTTTAACTGAAAATTTAACTATTCCAGTTGAAAATTCCATTATTTTAGTTAAAAATTCATCTCTTTGGTTGAACATTAATTTTTTCAAATAAAAAGTTAGCTATTCAATTTTTGACTGAAGAATGATCTTTTTTAGTTGAAAATTCGTATTTTTTGGTAAAAATTTTTTTTGTTTTGTTTAAAAGTCAATTATCCCAGTTAAAGATTCATAATTTTAGTTGAAAATTTATCTTTTTGGTTTTAAATGCAAATATTCCAGTTGAAGATTTATCATTTTAGTTGAAAATTAATCTCGTTTCTTTGAAAATATAACTATTTCTTGTTGTTGAAAATTCCTCTTTTTTGGTGGAAATTATTCCTCTTGGTTGAAAATTTACCTTTTTGGTTGAAAATTCAACTATTCCAGTTGAAGATTCATTATTTTAGTTGAAAATTCATCCGTTGAACTGATCTTTTTTTGATCAAGATTCAACTTTTTGGTTGAAAATTGATCTTGTTTTTGTTGAAAATTCAAATATTTCATTGAGAATTCATGTATTTTCTTGAAAAATAGTCTTTTTTGCAGAAATTTAATCATTTTCGTTGAAAATTCATCCTTTTGGTTGAAAATAAAATTACTTGGTTGAAAGTTAAACTTTTTTGTTAGAAATTAAAATCTTTTTTGGTTGAAATATCAAATACTATTTTATTGAAAATTCGTCTTTTTGGTAGGATATTAATCTTATTGTATGAAAATTCATCTTCTGGATTGAAAATAAGACTACTTGGTTAAAAGTTGAACCATTTTGTTAAAAGTTAATCTTTTTGATTTCAAATTCATCTATTCCAGTTAAAGGTTCATAATTTTAGTTGGAAATTCATCACTTTGGTTGAAAATTTTTGTTCAAAGACTGATATTTTTTAGTTAAAAATTCAACTATTTGGTTGAAAATTAATCTTTTAGTTGAAAATTTATTTAAAGATTCATCATTGGTGCTGAAAATTCATCTTTTTGTTTTAGAATTAATCTATTCCAGTTGATGATTCATCATTTTAGTTTAAAATTCATCACTTTGGTTGAAAATTTGTTTGTTTTTTAGGTGGAAAATTAATTTTTTTAACTAAAAATTTAACTATTCCATTTTTGGTTGAAAACTGATCTTTTTTTCAGTTCGAAATTCAACTGTTTGGATGAAAATTATTATGTTTTAGTTGAAAATTCCACTATTTGATTGAGAATTCATGTATTTTGTTGACAGTAGTATTTTTGGTAGAAAATTGATCTATTTGAAAATTTAACTAATTTTACCTAAATTTTTACCTAAATATGCACTGAATTTTAAGTATTAGAAGATTATGTTTTAGTATTATTTAATTATTTGATTAATCGATTAATTGAATCTCCAGAAACTAAGAAAAAAACATTTATAATAAACTCGCGAAACTGTATACATATTCCGAGTTGATTGTTTTAAAAAATGCGAACTATTTGAATGGCTCCGTACTATGAAAAATTATACCTGGAAAAAACCTGGAATTGTCAGGGAATTTTTTTCCAGGATTTGAGTAGACACCCTGGGTATGCAAATGAGGGGTAGAGAATAGTAAGAAATAGAGGAAGAGAATACAACAAGACATGGAGAGAAAAGATGGACAAAATCACGGAGTCAAGGTAAAACATCTGGTATAGCATGGTTAAGAGGGAGGAGGATCCAGAGTATCTGAAAAAGATTAAGAAGGAGAGCAAATGGAATAGAATGGTGAGATTCAGAATGGGAGAGGGTGTAAGAGCATGTATGAAAAGGAATCATGGTTCCATTTTGAATGGGGTGAGGAATGGATGCAGTTTGTAGTGTTTGCGGAATAGTTGCAATTTTTAGATTGGAAATGTAGTAGTATGAAGCGGAAGCCCAGGGAAGGCATCTATCAAACCCTTAAAAGGGAGAGAGTATAAACAAAATACAGAAGAAGAATTCAATTTACAATACAATTCAATGTTGCAGAGGAGCGGTTGGACCCAGAAGGAGAATGAATTGGTAGCTTTCCTCCAAATGCAGTTGGCGGAAGCTATAAATTTACAAGACAGAGCATTGATTGCTCACCTTCACGAAACATTGCGATGCGTGAGGTTATTCAACGATGATGGTTGTAGGAAGTTGTTCAAGTCTCTGAGAGACGACTACAGAAAGAGATCTCCTTACATAGCTTATCTTATTCGGTGCCGACAAGGTTTATTGTCTACTGTTGCTCATTTAGATCGGTAATTATTACCAACATTGTTGATTTTACGTACTTGAAATCTTTAATAATTTGATTTGAAAAAAAATTTTCTCTGCTGAAAAGGTTAACTGAGCGGTTAAAGTGCGACCGAGATGCAGTAAACAACCACCTCGTATCCGTCTGTGTAAAAGTATTTTTGGAAAAAAGGGAAGCCCTGCTTTCTCGATTCTGCGAAGAGTTTAAGAAGCCTTCCTTACCAGACGAGAAGCAAGACCTGGTGGAGACTTTCTTGGGGAAAATCCACGCGGAAATGGATAATGATCCAATCTGGCAAGGTATTCTATTTGACTAGATGTCTTTTTGAAAATGTCCTGTTTTATTTGATAGATATGTTTAACCCTTAACGGTCACATTGGGTCTCTAAGACCCTATTTGCTTTCCGATTGTCTACGTTTTTTTTTTCAAGTTTTTTTTTCGAATAGTTAAATTATGACTGCGGTTTTGGTGATATTTTTTTCCTATTTTGTATCACTCATAATTTTTTTTCAGCCAAAAATATCTGAAGGTGTATTTCGAGGTGTGACCTTTGAGGGTTAATCAGTAGTGTAGTCGAGGCCTGGCGGGTCTTGGCACCGCCAGGGTACTTTTTTTGAAGGTCTGGCGGCACCAAGCCACTTTCTTGTCACACGGAAAATTTTTCCAGTTATGGGCCATCCATAAACTACGTTACCAATTTTGGGCTTTTTTGAACCCCCTCCCCCGAAAGTAACGTAGCCGTTGGTTGAAAACGGATTTTACGCTTATAAATTCTTTTAAATAAAATTAATGTAGATAACATATTGAATTCAATACGATGCACTTTAAATTCCTAAGATTTCAAGCTGAAATACATTGCATTTTCAACAAAATAGTCGAATTGTCAACCAAAAAAGATTTTCCACCCAAAGAGATGAGTTTTCAACACAAAAAGACGAATTAAAAAAATATATAATTTTCAACCAAACAGTTGCATTAATAACCAAATAGATGGACTTTGCAATAAAAGAGATGAGTTTTCAACAAAAAATAGTTAGATTTATCCAATTAGTACAATTTTCAAGCCAAAAAGACGAATTTTTTCGAAGACAGTTGAATTTTAAACAAAAAAGTTACTTTTCAATAAAGAAAGATAAATTTTCAACCAAGAAGGATGACTTTTCTACCATAAAAGATGGATTTTCAATTCAAAATGATGATTTTTTAACAACATAGTTGCATTTTCGACCAAAAGTGATGACTTTGAGAAAGTGGTTAATTTTTTCAAAAAGAATTCGATTTTTAACAAAATAGTTGAATTTTCAGCGTAACAAGATGCATTTTCATTTAAATGGTCGAATTTTCAAACAAAAAAGATTAAAATTCAATCAAATATTTGACTTTTCAAGACAAAAAGACAAATTTTTTTGAAGACAGTTGAATTTTCAACAAAAAAGTAAAGTTTTCAAGTTAAAATCGGAAAAATGAATTTTTAACCAAAAAGATAATTTTCAATCAAGAAAGATGAATTTTTAATAAGATAGTTGAATTTTCATCAAAAAAGCTTAACTTTCAAGAAACAAGAATAATTTCCTAACCAAAAAAGATGACTTCTTAATAAAATATATGAATTTTCTACCAACGAGTTGAATTTTCAACCAAAAAATTGAATTTTTTAACAAACAAGATTAATTTTCTACCTAAAAAGACAACGTATCAACCAAATACGTGAATTTTCTACCAAATAGTTGAAAAGGTGAACTTTCACCTAAAAAAGATAAGTTTTTAATCAAATAATTAAATTTTGAAGTGAAAAAGATACATTTTTAACCAA
>CAKNYM010050943.1:135827-147984 GCA_932195095.1 Andricus curvator
AATCAAATAATTAAATTTTGAAGTGAAAAAGATACATTTTTAACCAAAAATGGAATTGTTTAATTGTCAATTTAAAAAATTTAATTTTAACCAAACATGAAACGAATTTCCATAAAAATAGTTAAATTTCCAACCAAACAGATGAACCTTCAACTAAAAAAATTCATTTCTAACAAAGTAGTTGAATTTTTGATAAAAAAGGATGACTTTTTAACAATATAGTTGCATTTTCAACAAATTAAATAAATGTTCAACCAAATAATAGAATTTTCAACGAAACGATATGAATTCCAAACAAAAAATATAATAGTTGCCTTTTCAATAAAAAAATAAACTTTTACTCGAAAATATAGTTGGATCTTTTTATTGAGTTTAAGATTGCCCTGAAGTTGGAGACGTCTACGCGAGACGGTTTCATTAATTTTTATAAATTTTTAATTTTCAATTTTTCATTTTTTTTTTTGCATAGTACTGTAGGATAATGTTTATAAAAGACATTGGCACTTTCGGTTTTTCGAATTTTACTGTAAAAAATAAATGGGAGCAAAAAAAAGTTTTTTTCCAAAAATATTAATTTTTCACAAAAAAAAACAACTAACTTCACTGTTTTTTTTTCTTTCCATTTCGATACACATTATCCGCGAGATGTACACAGAATGTTCCAAATTACTGTTCCATCACCAAAAAAGTGTCAAATCGGACCAGACGTGCCCCGGAAACCGTGTCTATTCACTTAGAGGTCGATTTTAATGTAAAATTAAGAATATGTAACAGCTTGAAAGTTGATATTATTAAATATATTAACCAAACGAAATAAAATCAACAATACAATCAAAAAATATGCGTGCGGACGTGGGTCAAATTGGACCAAATGTGCCCGGAAATCGTGCCAATTCACTTCTAGGTCGATTTCGATGCAATATTAAGAATATGTAAAAGTTTGAAACAGTCCGTAACGTTATTTCCACTTCTAACGCCTCCCCTTGTTACCAATCCCTTGGTTTTCCCCCCCCCCCCCTCCCTAAAACTGGTTACGTAGTTTATGGGAAGTATCGCCAGGCCACTTTTTATTTTAGGACTACACCAGTGTGTTTAATTTATTCAATGAACGTTTTAGCGGCCAGTAACGGTCAGTTGGAATTGGCGAGAATAGTGATGGAAAGAATCGTAATGGCTCAAATGTACTATAATGCTCTCTATCCAAACGGAGATGGTGATTCATGCAGAGATCAAGTTCTCCACGAACATATTAAAAAGCTGTCCAAGGGATTGACGCCCAATCATAAGGATTTGCGTATTCCAAAGATTTATCATTACGAGTGTCCTTGGCCCTGGGCGCAAGCCGAGTTGGCCGTAATATCGGCGTACAAAACTCCTAGGGATAAATTTCAATGCGTTTTTAGATGCGCAACCACAATTATGAGCCTGCTGTGCATGGCTTCGGAGAGAGGAATTCCTGCCGCTGATGATCTGATTCCAGTACTCGTTTATGTTATCATAAAGGTGAGCAAAAGTTACTGAAAAGTAGTAGAGGAGCATTGAAGAATTCATATAGAATTCATCGTATTAATTGGGATATTCATCATATTCCTTTTACTTTTCAGACAAATCCACCGTCGTTATTATCAACAGTTCAGTATGTCGAAAGTTTCTACGGTAATCATTTGCAGGGTGAAGAACAATATTGGTGGACTCAATTTTGCTCCGCGATCGAATTTATTAAAACTATGGATTAATACTAGTAGAAATTACGATAATACGAGAATAATTCAGATCTTTATCTAAATGAGTTAGTACGTAATACTTTCTGTGTAAAGATATACTAAGGATTTTCATGCTTCACAGAAGTCATATTGTAAATTTACTGCTAATGTAAAATTAAAATATCTCCGTTTATTTTTCTTAAGTGAGCTGAACAGAATATATTGTTTACATTAATTGTAAAAATAACTGCAACAGTAATAATATTAACAGTAATAATAATTAGTGTAGATAATGGCATACTTGAGTGAAAATTACTTCTTTTACGTCTATTTTTGTGAATCACATTTTTATAAAATTCTGAACATTTAGAATCCAGGGGAACTTCGGGGTACCACTGAAGAGCTGCCAGTCAAACTTTTTGTTACTAGTTCTTAGCACCCAGTCTTTTAAAATCTCTTGAAATCATTGTAAAATCTTATAAATGTTTTGAAATTTTTATTATTTTCAAAATTTTGAATCTATATTTTCACGTAAAAACGGTTTATTCTCAGATTTATTGAATTATGAATTCGGAATTTTTTCCAGTAGATTAACGAATCCTTCATTATAGATTAAACCTACATTCTACAATTATGACTATAATCAAAACTACATTCCATAATTATAATGTGTAAATTACATATTTTAGAAAACAAGTCATAATTTTAAGAATTTCAAATTCCTTTATAGTTTCTCTTTTATTATATATATAAAAATATAAATGCTATAAATAACTCTGAAATATTTTAAATCTCGGGAAATCTTTTCAGATCACTTGAAGTCTCTACATTCCTTGAAAACTTTGAAATATTTGGAAATTTTTATTATTTTTAAATATTTTTAAAATGTTAAATATCCGTACAGAAAATTGAAAATATGCGTGTAAATAATTGAGAGTTAATTTGTCGACGGGCGGAAAAATAAATTGCTTTACATATTCAAAAAAATATGTTCAGAGTAGACTTTTCTGATTTTTCCAGCTTTCTCAGTGAAAGAAATGTGAAATTATTAATCAGTTCAAAGCTGAACTTTTAAATGATAACTCTTTGAAATTCCAGAAACTTGTCAAAACTTTCTACTTTGATTTTAAAGGAAAATTCTGGTTTTCTTCCAAAAGAAAACCAATTTTGTTTCTTCATGGATGGAAAGACAATTCTCCTAATTCAGGGTGTCTACCCTACCTCAAAAACCTGCAAAATCTGGAATTACCAGGGAATTTTTAGATACCTGGAAATTTTAGGGCATTTTTTTTAAGTCAGGGAATTTTTTCGAAAGCATGCTTATTTTTTAAAAATTGCAATATAAAATTGAATAACAATGATTCTTTATTTGTAAAAATATCTTTATGTTACTGAATTTAACTATTTTGTTGAAAATTCGTTTTTTTTTGTGGTTTGAAATTCAGCTCTTCGACTGAAAGACAGTTTAACTATTCTATTTTTGGTTAAAAATTGATCGTTTTTAGTTGAAACTTCAAGTATCTGGTTGAAAATTGATGTATTTGTTGAAAATTCAGCAGTTTGTTTCAATTTTTTTCTCTCTTAACTGAAAAATCTTTCTTAGTTGAAAATTCAACTCATATTGAAAAGTTGTATTTTTTGGTTGAATTCAACTGTTTTTGATTAAAAATTACAATCTTTTCTGGTTGAAATGTCAACTACTACATTTTTCGTTCAGAATTAATATTTTGTGGAATGAAAATTTAATTACTTTGTTGAAAGTTAAACTATTTTGTTAAAAATTAATTTTTTTGGTTGAAGATTCATCATTTTAATTGAAAATTCATCTCTTCGGCTGAAAAGTGAGTTATTTTGTTGAAAATTCGTTTTTGTTTTTTTGCTGAAAATTATGTTTTTTCTGAAAATTTAACTAATCCAGTTGAAACTTGAACTATTTTCTTGAAATTTTTTGTTATGAACATTAATTTTCTATAACTGAAAATGTAACTTTTCTTGTTGAAAATTCCATCATTTTAGTTGAAAATTCATTTCCTACGTTGAACATTTTTTTTTTAAACTAAAAATTTAAGTATTCAAATTTTGGTTGAAAAATTATGTTTTTTAGTTGAAAATTCGTCTTTTTAGGTAGAAATTAATCTTCTTGGTTACAAATTTTATTATTTTAGTTAAAGATTCATCATTTTAGTTGAAAATTTATCACTTTGAAAATGTTACTATTCAATTTTCGGTTGACAATTTATCTTTTTTAGTTGAAAATTCATGTATTTTGTTGAAAAATCGTATTTTTGGGAGAAAATAATCTTCTTGTTTGAAAATTCATCTTTTTGGTTAAAAATTAAACTATTCCAGTTGGAGATTCCTAATTTGAATTGAAAATTCATCAGTTTAGTTGAAAAATCATCTTTTTGATTGAAAGTAAAACTACTTAGTTGAAAGTTCAACTGTTTTGTTAAAATTGTATCTCTTTCTTTGAACATTCATTTTTTAACTAAAAATTTAACTATTCAATTTTTGGTTGAAAAATTATCTTTTTTAGTTGAAAATTCGTCTTTTTTGGTAGAAATTAATCTTTTTGATTGAAAATTTCATTTTTTTGTTTGAAATTCAACTATTCCCGTAGAAGATTAATAATTTTAGTTTAAAATTCATTACTTTGTTTAAAATTCAATAATTTTATTGAAAATTAGTTTTTTTTTTGTTAACATTTTTTAACTAAAAATTTAACTGCTATTCCAATTGAATATTCCGTCATTTTAGACGAATATTTATCTCTTTGTCTGAACATCAATTTTTTTCTGCTAAAACTTTAACTATTTAATTTTTGGTTGAAAAGTTATCTTTTTTAGTTGTTTTTTTTTGTAGAAATTAATCTTTTTGGTTGAAAATACAATTATTTTCGTTAAAGATTCATCATTTTAGTTGAAAATTTATCTTCTTTGGTTTAAAATTCAACTATTCCAGTTGATTCATCATTTTAGTTGAAAATTCATCACTTTGTTTGAAAATTTAACTATTCAATTTTTGGTGGATAATTTATCTTATTTAGTTGAACATTCATGTATTTTGTTTAAAATTCGTCTTTTTTTATACAAATTAATCTTCTTTGTTGAAAATTCAACTATTCCAGTTAAAGATTTATCATTTTAGTTGAAACTTCATCTTTTTGGTTTAAAACTCAATTATTCGAGTTGAAGATTCATCATTTTAGCTGAAAATTAATTATATTCCATTTTTGGTTGAAAATTGATCTTTTTTAGTTTAAAATTCATCTATTTGGGTGAAAAGTTATCTTTTTCAGTTGAAAATTTATGTGTTTTGTTAAAAAATCGTCTTTCTTGGTAGAAAATTAATCTTCCTGTTTAAAAATTAATCTTGTTTGAAAATTCATCTTTTTGGTTGAAAATAAAACTACTTGATTGAAAGTTAAACTCTTTTGTTAAAAATTAATCTTTTTTGTTTAAAGTTCATCTATTCCAGTTGAAAAGTCATCACTTTGGTTTAGATTTTGTTGTTCCTTTGTGGAAAAATAATTTTTTTAACCGAAAATTTAACTAGTCCATTTTTGTTTTGAATCTCATATTTTTACTTCAAAATTCAACTAATTGGTTGAAAGTTGATCTTTTTTAGTTGATAATTCAACTGATTGAGAATTCATATATTTTGTAAATTTTTTTTTAGAAAATAATCTTTTTGTTTCAAAATTGAACTAAACATGCATCTATCTTGTTGAAAATGCAATATTTTTACTTGAAAAATTAGGAATTTGGAGCGGTTTAAATTGAATTTTATACAGTACCCAACATTCTCCTTTTATCTAAATATGAACTGAATTATAAGTATAAGATAAAATAAAAATTTGTTTGAATTATTGTTCAAATTCATGAACTTTAGGGACAAATTCAAGAAATGATTATGTTTTTAATGTTATTTAATTATGTAATTAATCGATTTTTCTAATATATATAAGAATATCTTGTAATATAATGTTTCAATGATTTCTAAATTTAACATATAAATTGAATTCCTGTTAAAATCCTGATGAGTGATGATGACTGGAGGAGCCAGAAGGAGAGATGGTCATTTTTTCAGTCGAGATCCTCAAGTAAATCCAATTTTTGATCGGTATTATGAAATAAAATAAATTAAAAAATACCTCATTTTTCATGTTCAAATATGAAATTTATTTAGAAAACTAGTCAAATCAACTTGAGGTACTGAGAAAGCTGCATTTAAATAATATTGACTAGATGTAGAAATCGTAAAACTAGTGAAATACTTTGCAACAATGTTTCGACATAATCTTCGTATAAAAATCTCTGTTTTTTCTTTTACTTATTCTAGTAACGACATTGAATGATATAAATCTTACATATAAAATTTGCACTTTGTAACTTTTTAAAAACAAGACAGTAAATTAATACTAGTATAAACATTTTCAATATTCTGTAGATATAATTCGAGCTTTTAGCTGCATATTTCTATTAACTAAATTATAGATGAAATTATGTATATATAACAGTTTATAGACTTTAATTTAAAAAGAAAAAAATATTCGAATAACAAAAATTAGGGCCTCCAGGGTGGTTTCCTTGGCGAGGTCTTTTCTTGAGATTTTGATCGGAGATATCTCTCTGGGTACAGTTCCATAGTCGAGATCGGACTCCTATTCAGACTTTTTTCTGAAGAAGATTTTGTTAATTCCATTCGTGATGGGACGTTTAGTGCTCGTTCCCGAGGTCCTGTAAAAATTTAAATTCAGTTAATAAATTTTTAAGAATAAAATTATCATCAATATCATTATTAATTATTTTATTTCATATATTTTTTATTTTATCTTTTTTTTTTAACTTGTTCATTTTATTATTTATAGTTTAGAAGTACATAAGTGTAAAAGGAAAATAATAATGTTCAATATATAATACGAAATTCTTTGGGATCAATTTTGAATCATATCATTGAAATTGTACATCAAAATGAAATTATAAATTGGAAACTAATATTTTTGAAATAAATATATTATTTTGACGTTTTTGGTTTGGTTTTATTTTTAAATCTCTCACACTTGTATCGTTTAAAAATAATGATATTTTATAGTTGAAAAAATAATTCATAATTAGTTTTAACCTGAAATTTTATTTATTTATTTAGAATCTTAAGCCCTACAGTCTAGGACCATTTACAGGGCTACATGTACCAAAATATAGAAATGTCCACAATCGCTTGAATAATAGTTTTAAATTAAACAAATTTAAATTAAAAACTTTAAATAATTGAATAAATCCCAATTCAGTCTTCGATATTAAACAGCCTATAAATGAGGAATACTTAAAATTGTACACTTTTAAAGACTTGGAGGCTATAAAAATGGAGAATTTTTCATTCTTAGGCTTACCAATTTAAATAATTTCGCTACTAAGGATTTAAATTTGAAAATTAAACAATTTTACAACGTAAAAATAGACCATTTGCAAATTTAAAGCGTTTGAAATAAAATGTTTTCGAATTTGAATTGCTAAAACATGGTACAATATCAAATTTATAGCCTTAAAGTTAAGAATTCACAGCTTTCAAAGCTTGAAATAAAAAATATTAATTTCTTTTTTCAAAATTATAATTTTTATATTTGAATCAATGAAAATTTGGTGGATTCCCTGGGGGGGGGGCGATTATGTAACTTTGTCACTTCCCCTTCCACTTTTTTGAAATTCATATTGGTTCTCTTTTTTTTGGGCATTTTAATTGTCACAACAATTACAAAAACAAGAATTCCTGAAAATCTTTGAATTCTTGAAATTCTCTAAAATCCTTGATTTCTCTGCAATACTTGAATATTCTGAATTTCCGAAGCGCTCTGAAATCCTTGAATTCTCTAAAAGTCCTGAATAACCTGATTTTTTTTTATATTTTGAATTTCTAGAATTCCTTCAATATTCTAAATTCCTTGCATTATCTAAATCCCTAAATTCTGAGAAATCTTTGGTCTCTCTAAATTATCTGAAATTCTGGAATATTCTGAATTCTTGGAATTCCTGAAAGTCTCTAAATTCCTGGACTATTCTGAGTTCTTGAAATTCTTTAAATTTCCTGAATTTTTTGAATTCCTTGAATTCTCTTATATCCTTGAATATTCCGAATTTCCTGAAATATTCTGATTTCCCGAAGCGCTCTCGAATCCCTGAAATTCTCCTAATTCCCTGAAACTCTTGAATTCTCTGAATACCTTAAAATCTCTGAATTCATTGAATTCTCTGAAATAATTGATTTCTCTGAATTTCTGGAATATTCTGAATTCCCTGAAATAGTGAATTCTTTGAATATTCGCAATTCTTAGCATTCCTTTAATATTCTAAATTCTTTGCAATTCTCAGAATTCAAAAATTCTCTGAAATCTTCGATTCCTCTGAATTCCCTGAAATCTTTGAATATCCAGAATTTCCTGAATTCCTGAAAATCTCTGAATCCTTGAATATTCTGAGTTCCTGAAATTCTTTAAATTCTCTGAATTCTTGGATCATTTTGAATTCCTGAAATTCCTTGAATTCCCTAAATGCTTGGAAATCCCTTAAATTCGCTTAATTCCTTGAATATTCTAAACTCCTGAATTTCTTGAATTCTCTGATATCCTTGAGTACACTGACTTCCTGTAATATATTCTGAATCCCAGAAATTCCTTGAATTCCCAAAGTGCTCTGTAATCCCGGAAATTCTTTAGTTCTCTGAATTCTCGAAAATATATAAATTCTCTAAAATCCTTGATTTCTCTGAATGTCCTGAATTCCTGGAATATTTTCAATTCCCTAAATGCTCTAAAACCCTGAAATTCTCTGAATTCCCTGATATCCTGAATTCTTTGAATATTCGGAATTCCTTAAATATTCTGAATTCCTGAAATCCCTTAAATTATCTGAATTCCTAAATGCTTTGAAATTCTTCGAATTCACCGTAATCCTTGACTATCCAAAATTCATTGAATATTCGAAATTCTATAAATTTTCCGAAATTCTCGAATATTCTGAGTTCCTTGAATATTCCAAATTTCTGAAATTCTTTTAATTCACTAGATCCTCTGAATTCCTTAAATATTCTGAATTGTCTAAATTCCTTGAATTGCCTTAATGCTCTGAAATTCTCTGAATTCCCTTTAATCCATGAAAATCCGGAATTCCTTGAATATTCGGAATTCTCTGAAATCTTTAAATATTCTAAAATTCTGTGCATTTTCTAAATCCCCTGAATTCATAGAATTTCTTGAATTTCTTCAATTCTTCTGAATTCTTTGCATTATTTTGAAGTTCTAAGAAATCAGAGAGTTCTCAACATTTAGGAAATAACACGATTCAAGTAATTTAGATAAATTCAGATATATATCTGGGAATTCGGAGGAATCCATAAGATTTCAAAGAAGCTAGAAGTAGAATTCAGGAGGATTTGAAAGAGTTTAAAAACATTCCAAGCAATTCAAAAGAATAAAAAATCATTAAAAACTGAATATTTTTTAGTTTGCTTCCCAATTTTCCAAGACCCCTTCCATATTAATCTGTGAAAAAAAAACAACAATTTTGCTTGAAAAATAAAACCATGCCTCTGAAATTATTATTTTTTGAAGTTATTAAACTGTGAAATTTAAAATTGGAATCATACCTCGTGCTCTTCCAGCAGGGGCTCGAAGTTGACGAATTCCCGAAGAGGCCGGCATATTAGTGTTATTTTCAAGCGATTTACTTCTCCGCTTTCTGTATTTCTTCGTCCTCTCCTGCGGTTTACGTTCAGCAAATCGGCCAGTATTTTGTAGAGGTTTTTTATTTTTGTTGCCAAGATCAACATCCTTACTCAATTTCGAAACCTCAGGAGTTGTAGATTCTTCTCTTAAGATGTCAGACCACGAGAAACTCCTTCTACGATTATTTTGATACGTTCTCTCCAAAAAGCAATCTTCCTTGCCGGTGGGAGTACTTATATTCTTCGATTTGCTATTATCTTCATTTCGTCTGAAGCGAGGAGTCGTGGGGTATTTCTTCTTCTGGAATTTATCGACACTTTCATTCAAAGCAGAAAATTGACAAACTTTTGAGGAGAAACCAACTATGTTTTTCTTGGGAGAAGCAGTGACTGTTTCTCTAAAACTAGATTTCTTAAAAATGAGATTCTCCTTGTTAGCTTCAACACTGGAGAACGGAGACACCGAAGAATAATCCTTCTTTTTTCCATGCCTCTGTGCATCCGTATTCAGCTGTAAAGTGTTTTTCGGGGTTTTCAATATTGCGGTGGTTGAAGAAGGATACCAATCGGGCGAGGACTCACTCTCAATTTTTTTCTCCGGTTTCCTTAAATGCTTCACGATGGATTTCAGCTCAATTCCAGTGTTATTTAAATCTGTTCTGCTCGAGTCCTGCGAAGTTTGGCTACAATTAGTCTGCGAAGTGCCCGAAATCATTTTGGAATCCGTGTTGTTCCAAGTAGACGATTCTTCCAAAATGGTTTTCAAAGGTTGGCGATGAGGTGGAATACCAGGGCATTTACTCGAGAAATTAGTATCTGCATTCGATTCAAATCCGGATACACAATTTTCAGAGGACTGGGAGTCTTCGTATACATCAATAACTTCGGAAATTAATTTGATGTCTTCAGGGCGGTCTTTATTTGAAGAATCTGATAAAGGAAGAGATTTTTCGTGACTCGTAGTGGAGATTATGAATGTATCTTGTGCTTGAGGTTCTGGAATGGAATCGCAGTCTGTGGATTCCTCTTCTGTGGATTCCTCTTCTGTGGAGATTCTTTTATTAAGATGATCATCAACAGGAAGATGGGGATTTGGTAAAGCTTCACTGAGAGAAGAAAACGAGTCTTTAGAGTCGAAAGCACCACCTATGATTGTTGATTGCAGAGATTCGATGGAGGTGTTTCCGATTGAACCTTCGATAGTTCCTGCTGCGAGAATGAGAGATGGTAATCTGCCTCGATTTGTGGAGTTCTTGCTGGCAGCTGATGACTGAAAAGCGCTATTCAAGTCGAAGTGCTCTGATTCGCCTGCAAATAAAAGCAAGGAAAAAGAAAATTAGTATCAAAAGCCTTTTTTTAATTTAAATGAAAGATTGATTAATAATTGAGGGGTTGCAATACTTTTGGCAGGAAATTTTCAGGAGAGCGAAAAAGCATTTTATAAAATCGAAATCACCATTTAAAGACAAAACAAAAGTCCACTCCCGAGTTGAAGTGTTTTTAAATCAAGGGCAAAAAATAATGATTAAAAAAATCCAGTTCCGAAAAATAGAATGTGGACGTTTATCATCTCAAAGTGTCAGGAACCTAAAATTGGAACACGCTCAGCTGCGGATCGCTAAAAAAAGTTCAGTTTTCTGTTCAAACAAAAAATCAAAACGAACTCCCGATATACTGAGTTTCTTAACTGGAAGAAAATGAATTTGATCAGAAACAATTAACCAATTTTGAGTAAATCATTTAAGTATCTGGAGGTTGAAACTTCATGGGTTTTGAAAATTGTCTTTGGATAATAAAGAATCTAATTTCCAATTACAAAAAAAAACTTACTCTCGAGATATGGGGATGCTAAATAAGAATAAAAAAATGTTAATACAACAAAATTATTTTGTTTCGAGAAAATGAAGATATTTCAACCAAAAAGGATGAATTTTGAAACCAGACACACGAATTTTACACCAAGAAGATTAATTTTTTAGAAAAAGAGACGAATTTTCAACAAAATACATGAATTTTTAAACAAATATTTGAACTTTCAACTGCAAGAGACGAATTTTCAACTGAAATGACGAATTTTCCTACCAAAAAACAAAATTTCTACATATAAAGGTTTTTCAGTCAAGAAAAAAAAACTTCAACCAAGTTGTTGAACTTTCAAGACAAAAGACGAATTTTCTGTGAATATTGAAAAAATTAAATAAATAAATAATATGTTTCTGAATTTTCAAACCGAAAATATGAAATTTTCAAAAAAAAAAGTTAATTTTCGACCAAACAGTTGCATTTTTATAACCAAAAAAAGAGAAAATTCAAGCCAATAAGATTAGTTTCCTACCAAAAAAAGACGTATTTGCAAGTAACAAAGCTCAATTTTCAACCAAAAATAAAAAAGTTTCATTTTCAGTTAAAAAACTTAATTTTAAACTTTAAAAAATTCAACAAAATAGGTAAATTTTCAACCAAAGAAATGAATCTTCAACCAAAAATATAATTTTTTAACAAAGTAGTTCAACTTTTAAACAAATAGTTTAATTTTAAATTAAAATGATGAATCTTGAAGTGGAATAGTTAAATTTTCAGTTAAAAAAATTAATTTTCAAATTTAAAGAAAAACGAGTTTTCAACCAAAGAGATGACTTTTGAACTAAAATGATGATTTTTCAAGCCGAAAAGACGAATTGTCAACAAATAAAGATTTTTCAGTCATGAAAAAAAAGTTCATCCAAATTGTTGAA
>CAKNYM010050943.1:151402-173933 GCA_932195095.1 Andricus curvator
ACTTTCTGTCAGCCTATGGTCCAAACATATAGAAAGTCAACGGATTTCGGAAATTAACAAAAAACCGGATGTAAGGCATTGATGTGGAATACTGTATATTACTTCCGGTAATATACATACCCATCCCTGCTCTCGTGGGACTCCACCAGGGATGGTCACTTAAGCGTACCTCTCGAGTTTTTAACATATAATACGTTTTCTACGAAATATACGTCGAAGGCCGTAGAAAAAGCAGTAAGTTACGTTCCAAGATGGTGGACATGCTAAACTGTACATGCACTTAATCTCACTTTTTGAATTGATTTGTTTTTATGAATGAAATCCTCCACAACAGCGAATCAACAGGAACAAATCAATAATTATGTGTGTAATGGGGAAGACTACGTCATATGGTGTAATACCATGGCAGGATTTGACTGTCGTAAAATGTTTGCTTTGCTACAAATAGTTACAAAATATGTATTTTTTATGACACATCCATGATTTCAGCCCTTTTCGACACCTATGAAGCGGGGCTAAAGCTCTACTTTTTACTCCCTAGGGACTGAAAAGTGACGTCAGAGGTGAATAATGGAAATTAAACATCTATGAGCTCACATTTTACGATTATCAGCCCACTCATTGTAAAAACTGTAAGGAAATTTTGGTTGCAGATAATAGAATTTTGAGGTTATTTATGGAAAGTTACGGTATATAACTGATAAAATTTGAAAAATGAATTTTGAGTAATTTATGGTAAGTTACCATATTAACCTGTAAAATTACCATTAATGACCAAAAATGTTCATAAATTTATGGAAGTTTTTGAAAATAAGTCTTTTAATCAGCCTTTCAATTTTAAGTATTTATTAGAACCATTATAACTTAGTACTTTATAGGTTATGTTAGCAGGAAACATTCCAAACTTTTATTTAATATCTGCTGGAAAAATAAACCTTCTCACGTTTATTATAAACGTACCTGATGATTCATATTAATGAAAATTCAAACCAATTTCTGCGTAAGTAGATGATTTCACCGATTTCATGCTGACCGTCAGGTGACGGTCAAATTTCATGAAATCGGTCAGATGACGGTCACTCCCCATCTCTAACGACAATTACGTCAGATATTTTATTTATACTTATGTACCCACCCCTGTGAATGCATTTTGAAAAAGTGTGAATCGACCCAAATTCAACAACACTTGAAATGCGGGAAATTTGAATGGCCATTGGGTTATCAGTCCAAACTATCCATGACTAAGTGCGACGTGTCAGCGCCCAGCCGTCGTCGTCGTCGTCCGTCAGTCGCCATACAAAAATCCGAAATCGCTTAATGACTGTGACGAACAAGAATATTTAATACAGTTTTGGAATAACGGGTAGGATGACGAATATCGATCGCACTTTCATGTAGTTATTCTCAAATCTCGTGGTAGTTGGATTAGTGCGCAGCAAAAAACAATTCAACGTGAACAATGACGGTATGGTTGCTGTGTGTTTTGTGGGTAATTCCCAGCGCTCTGGGATTTTATTTGCCCGGATTGGCACCTGTCAACTATTGTAAAGCCGACGACACAACAGACACATGCAAGGTACATAATTATAGCTTCGCAGTACTTTTCTTCCGATCATAAATTGTGTCAATCGGTGCGATGACATTCTTGTCATTGTAGTCAACATTTTATAATTTTTATACCTATCGTTTTCAATGTTATTAATTGTGCAGTTGACTTAATTTTTGCTTTTTCCTCCCAACTATCATATTTGCTTCAATTTCGAGAAGTTTATCAAGTTAACGGATATAAATTTGACGATGTCGTGTTTCATAACCTTATTTCGCTGGACCGACAGATTTCTTTTTTTTTACATTTATATCGATAACGAGTTGTCCTTGGGATCCCGTTGTTCAAAATACGTTATAGGTGGGGAGTTATATATTTTTTAGAATATAAAATTACTTAAAATCACCACAATTTTTTCGAATCCACAAAAAATAAATGCGTTAAAAAAAAGAAGATTTTTAGAGGTTCCGCAAGCCCTATAAAGTCAGTTTTATATGATCCCAAAAAACCCCATAAGTGAAAAATTGGGTTTTGCGAGTTTTTCGCACTAATTGTTAATATTTTTTTGTTTTTGAAATATAAATTGTTTCTTATACGTAAAGTATTACTTCCTACTGATAATTAGATGTTTAAATATATTTTTTAAACAGTGGAAAAATATGTTAGCAAATTTTGCTACTGAAAAGTTTTTTATTTATCAAGATATAATTAATGATTTGTTCATTATAGAATAAATAAGAGATTTCAAGGCACTTTTTTTGAACTGTACCAATTATTTTATAGATTGCAATGAACAGACTTTAATATTGTGAATAATGCTATAAGTTTTTTATTTCTTCTCCTATAATATAGAATGTTAAAGTATACATTTTTTGTCATATTCAACTTATAAATTATAAAAATTATTAGTTGAAAAGTTCGATGTTAATTCAGTTTCAGAATTAGAATAAACCATGGCCATACAACGGCTTTTTCGAGGGATTGGCCATTCGGTTTTTGAGTGTACGCCTGATTTCAAAAGGTTACGAAATGTTTCTAAAGATTTCAATGATTTTAATATATTTAAAAGAATTTTAAACATTTCACAAAGATTTCAAAGATTTAAAAAAGGCGTGCACACTACATTTCAAAGTTTTCACAAAGATATTAAAAATTTCAAAAGATTTAAAGAATTTCAAAGATTTGAAAAAGGGTACAGTACACCAGATTTGAAAGATTTGAAACAATTTCAAAAGGTTTCAAAACCTTTTAGAAGATTTCAAAAGATCACAATGTTTCTAAATAATTCAATGATTTCAACGAATACAAAAGATTCACAAACATTTAAGAATGATTTCACAAAGATTTCAAAATATTTTATAAAAATATCAAGGATTTCAAAGATTTAAAAAAGGCTTGTACACCAGATTAAAAAGATTTCACAAAATTTTCCCAAAGATTTCGAACATTTCATAAAGATTTCAAGGATTTGAATGTTTTGAAAAGGCGTGTACACCAGATTAAAAAAATTTCACAAGTACTTTGAAAATATCACAAAGGTTTTAAAACTTACAAAAGATTTCAAAACATTTCAAATATTTGAAACAATTTCATAATTTTTTAGAAGATTTCGCAAAGATTTCAAAAGATTTCACAAAGATTTCAAATATTAGAATGATTTCAAATGAATACAAAAGATTTCAGAAAGATTTCATAAATATTTCAAAGGTTTCATAAAATTTTCATTAAGATTTCAAAAGAATACGAGAATTTCAAAGCTTTCAAAAAGGGTACACAGTACACGAAATTTCAAAGATTTCGAAATATTTCAATGGTTTTACACGATTTAAATTTTTTTTAGAAGATTTCACAAAGATTTTAAACATTTCAATGATTTCAAACGAATACAACAAGGGTTACAGTACACCAGATTTTCACGATTTTAAAAGATTTCCACATTTTTTAGAAGATTTAAAATATTCAAGTGATTTCAAAACCAATACAAAAGATTTCAGAAAGATTTCACAAATATTTAAAAGAATTCATAAGGATTCCAAAAGATTTCAAGAATTTCAAAGATTTCAAAATGGTACACCATTTAAGGTTTAAGGTTTCAAATGGTACACACGGACAGTACACCAGATTTAAAACATTTCAAAGATTTTAAACGATTTCAAAAGGTTTCAAAAAATTTGAGATTTAAAAAAATTTTAATGATTTCAACCGAACACAAAAAATTTCACAAATAAAGATTTCGCTAATATTTCCAAAATTTCATGTAGATTTAAAAATATTTCAAAGATTTCAAGAATTTACAAAGATTTTAAACACTTGCAATGATTTCAAAGATTTGAGATTTTTTAAAAATATTTCAAGGTTTTAAAATACACCCAAAGATTTCACAAAGACGACTTATGTTCGCAAGAAATAAGGAATTTGTTTATGTATGGTTCTGCTTCCTTTAGAAATTGTTGGCCAATAAAAAATTATATGGCTCATTTTTTTACATGTATAACAAACGGTTATTTCATTATTTGTTGTAAAAAAATGAGACCTAGAAAAACTTTATTTCTTGACCTGGAAAAGACCTTGAACTTTGTTCCTAAGAATCGCTGGACACCCTGTAAATGTAAATTTTCCTTGAAGTAGTTACTAAGATCCTTTTTGTTTAAATTAATATTAATATTTATTATTTGTTCCTAACTAAAATGTCAAAGAAAAGCTTAAACTTTCGGGAAAATCCGCAACTTTCTAGCATTACTCAGAGAAAATATTGTCATAAATAATAAATGGTTTAAGAAATTTTTAATGTTAAATTTAATTGATTATTGTCTCGAAAAGTTGAAAATAATTTTAAAAATTCGGAAAAACCGCAATTTTCTAACTCTTATCTAAGAGAAAATTGCTATTAACAATAATAAATTATTTTTTAAATGTATTTAAATGTATTTAGAAACAATTTATATTAAAAAATCCACAAAAAATCATAATTTTGAAGAGAAATATTGAGTTTCATATCGATTCACCTAACATTGACGATTCTGAATAAAATTTACAAAAACATATTTTTTTCTTATGGGAAATACGTGTTAAACTTCATGGGGTTTGCCGAACCTCTAAATATCATTTTTTTAAACAAAAAAAAAAAAGCATTTTTTTGTGGGGGCGATGTGTATGAAAATTCGAGAAAAAAAATTTCCAATGCGTTTTTGGACCACCCTTCAATGCGTTTGCTCTAGCGTGGTAATAACTTCAAGGTTTTTTTTCAGTTGGAGATAACTATGTATGTAAATCGACTCAACACGGAACAAAATGCACTTCCCTACGAATACCACCAGTAAGAAAACAAATTTTTTTTTTAATAATGTAATTTTTATCGATAGCTTTAAATTACAGTTTTTATAGTATGTGCCATCAACAAAACATTGTGAAAATAAATTCTAGTTGATAATTCACTCTTTTTATTAATACTGATTCTTAGCTTCGACTTCTGTCCTACGGACGAAAGTTTATCACCGGTTGAAAATTTAGGACAAGTTGTATTTGGGGAACGTATTCGTCCTTCTCCATACAAGGTAATAGATAGACAACAGTTTTTCCGCTTATTCATTCATCGAAATCGAAGAAAATGCATTTAGGAGTGATTCGTAATTTTGTTTAGATCGAATTTATGAAAAATCTCACCTGCGTAGAGGCTTGTACTAAAACCTATCATGGTCGAGATATTGGTGGAACCGAAGAGACGGAAAGAAAATTACAGTTACTCAAAAAAGGAATGGCGCTTAATTATCAACACCACTGGATTGTTGGTGAGATATTTTTCTTCAAATTAAACAATTAGGGGAGACCACTACAATAATCATTCATTTGAAATACTAATGAATGTTAAATAATTAATTTAATTTAAATAATTGCTAAGACACTATAGTGATTTGAATGAGCGCGGGAACCTGTTATTTTTTTACTGTTAAATATTCATAATTGTTTACTGTATTAAAAACTTTATTTAGAATGAAGTAATAGTCAAAAAGCATTTAAAAATTGGCATTGATTAATTATTTTATGTACTGTACGGGCAGAAATTATGTACACGCCTATTTTTTGAGTTGTTGCTAAAGCGCCTCATTTTTATAATATAAACATGAAATTTTTTTTCTATATAATGAACGTTAAAAAAATGCTACGTCTAATAAGCCCAAGTTGAAGGCAAAATGTCAATTTAATAAAAACATATTGCAAAAAGACGTTAAATCTAAAATAAGCCCAAAAAAACATGTAGCACAATGCTTTGAAATTGACTTAAGTTCAAATGTTGAATAGATTTTTTTTTAAATGCCCTGGAGATTTTTCAAAAATTAACCCCTGAAAAACATGGAAAACTCCTGCAAATTTGAAATTCGACTTTTTTAAGAACCATGAAGAATAATGTAGAAAAAACAACCAAATTAGATTGGAGAACAGTTAAATACCTGTATTAGTTAAAGAAATAATACGTCATTTTAGAGACAATTTTCGACAACTTTTTGATATTAATCTACCCCATTAGCTTTAGGAGTTAACGTACTCATAACTTTGTCAAAACGGAATTTCCGTGACGCGTTCATCAAATCAAAATAGGTTAATAAGCATTGATTTACATGTTTATTCAACTTACAGAACTTTTTTTGTCACCCATTTGTCACTGATTAAAAAAAAATGCACCATTTTTTAGGGGAAATTGGTACTGTGATATCTGTACAAATTATTACTTATTAGCAAATTATTTTAAAGCAGGGTGTCTACCCTACCTGGAAATCGCATGGAATTTTTGTTAAAGTCAGGAAATTTTTTCGAGAACATGCTTATTTTTTTTTTTAATCACAATATAAAATTGAATAACAATGATTCTTTACTTGCAAAACTAGCTTTATATTACTTTATTTAACTGTCCTGTTGAAAATTCGTTTTTTTTTTCTTGGTTTGGAATTAATTTTTTAACTGAAACTTTGACTATTCTATTTTTGATTAAACATTGATCGTTTCCAGTTGAAAATTCAAGTATCTGGTTGAAAATTTATTTATTTTGTTGAAAATTCGTTCTTTTTCGTAGAAAATTTATCTTCTTGGTTGAAAATGCATCTTTTTTCTTGAAAATTTAACAGTTTGTTTGCAATTTTTTCTTTCTCGTGACTGAAAAATCTTTCTTAGTTGAAAATTAAAATCTTTTTTAGTTGAAATATCAACTAATACATTTTTCGCACAGAATTCATCTTTTTTAGAATGAAAATTTAGTTTTTTGTAAATTAAACTCTTTTGTTAAAAATTAATTTGATTGTTTGAAGATTCATCATTTTAATTGAAAATTCATCTCTTTGGTTGAAAAATGAGCTAAATTGTTGAAAATTCGTTGTTTCTTTAGCTGAAAATTAATTTTCTGTACAGAAAATTTAATTATTCAAATTGAAATTTTAACTGTTTGGTTCAAAACTTATTGTTTTTGGGTTGAAAATTATTTATTTGTTTAAACTGAAAATTTAACTATTCCAGTTGAATTTGGTTGAAGAATGATTTTTTTTAGTTCAAAATTTGTCCTTTTTGGTAGAAATTAATATTCTTGGTAGAAAATTCATCTTTTTGTTTGAAATTTCAATTATTCTGGTTAAAGATTCATAATTTCAGTTGAAAATTCATATTATTGGTTTAAAATTCAACTATTTCAGTTAAATCATCATTTTAGTTGATAATTCATCAGTATGGTTGAAAAGTATATTTTTTTAAACTGAAAATGTAACTATTCCACTTGAATATTACATGATGTTAGTTGAAAATTCATCTTTCAAACAGATAACTTAACTATTCAATTTTTGGTTGATAATTTAGCTTTTTTAGTTGAAAATTCATGTATTTTGTTGACAATTCGGCTTTTTTGGTAGAAATTAATTTTCTTAGTTGAAAATTTATATTTTTGGTTGAAAATTCAGTTATTCTAGTTAAGATTCATCATTTTAGTTGCAAATTCATCTTTTTGGTTTAAAATTCAACTATTCCACTTGTTGATTCATCATTTTAGTGAATTTTGTTGAAAAATCATCTTTTTGGTAGAAAATTAATCTTTTTGTTTGTAAATTAATTTTCTGGTTTGAAAATCCATTTCCTTTGTTCAAAATTCAAGTAATCCAGTTAAGATTTATCATTTTAGTTGAAAATTCATCAGTTTGGTTGAAAATTAATTTATTAACTGAAAGTTTAACTATTCCATTTTTCTTGAAAATTGATCTTTTTCAGTTAAAAATTCAACTATTTGTTTTAAAATTGGTCTTAGTTGAAAATTCGTGTTTTTTGACAGAAAATTAATCTTCTTGTTTGAAAATTCATCTTTTTGGTTGAAAATTCATCTATTCCAGTTGAAGATTCATCAGTTCAGTTGAAAATTCATCACTTTGGTTCAGATTTTTTTTTCTGTGTAATTTTTTTTACTGAAAATTTAACTATTCCATTTTCGTTGAAAACTGATCTTTTTTAGTTCAAAATTCTACTACTTTGTTGAAAATTGATCTTTTTTAGTTGAAAAGTCAACTGTTTGGTTAACAATTCATGTATTTGGTTGAAAAATCCTATTTTTTGGTAGAAATTAATCTTTTTGGTTGAAAATTCAACTGTTTGGCCAAAAATTCATTTATCTTGTTGACAATGCAATATGTTTATTTGAGAAGTTGGGAATTTGAAGCTGTTTAAATTGAATTTAATATAGTACCCACATTAATTTGACTTAAATATGAACTAAATTTTAAATATAAGAAGGTAAAATAAAAATTTGTTTGAATTATTCAAATTCATGGACTTTAGAGACTTTGAATATAATTTGTCACAGCTTTCTAAATTAAACATATTAGTTGAATTTCGAGAAACTGAAAAAAACATGATTTATAATAAAATCCTGAAACTGTATACATATTCCGAGTCGATTGGAATCCTGAAAAAACCTGAAATTGTCAGGGAATTTTTTCCCAGGATTTAAGTAGACACCCTGAATTATTTTAAAGAGTTTGTAAAGTGCCTGGTTAATTGAGTGAACAAATTGTTTTCAGATAATATGCCAGTGACTTGGTGTTATAAATTAACAGACGAACGGACGTATTGTAGTATCGGATTCCCAATGGGATGTTACAGCGGCGAAAGTCGTGATAATCTTTGCGATATCGATGTAAGTTCAATAAACAAATACACTACCGTTCTAAAGATTCCAGACACCTCTTTTTTATGACTGACAAAGTTCTCTTGATTTCAATTATGTCAGAGCTAAACATTTTATCCTTAAAGGGCAAAATGCTCTCAAAATTCTGTATGAAATGAGCCCAGGATGAAGTCAATTTGTCTATTTTTTAAGTAGATATTGCAAAAATAGTGTAAATTTCAAAGTTTTCTTAAATTTTCAATAAATTCCGTAATAATCAATATTTTTCAATGTTCTTGTGCTCGTCTTAAAGCTATTTTTGAAAGCATCTTATCTGTAGGCAAATAAAAATAAAACATTCAATAATTATATATTTTAAGGGACTTTTATAGAAACTTTATGGTTATATGTTTCATATATTTACAAACTAGAAAAATAGCTTAAAAATGAGCCCAAGATCATTATAAAATATTGATTATTACGGAAGTTATTGCAAATTTAAGAAAACATTGAAATTTACACTATTTTTACAATATTTACTCAAAAAATAGACAAATTGGCTTCATCCTGGGTTCATTTAATACAGAATTTTGAGAGCATTCAACCCTTCAAAGAGAAAATCTTTAGCTCTGACATAATTGAAATTAAGAGAACTTTGTCAGTCATCAAAAAAGAGGAGTCCGGAAACTTTTGACCGGCAGTGTACTGTATTTAAATACATAATTCTTTTCTATGATTTAATTACATTTTTTGTTTTAGAGTTCGTACAACAAGCTTAAAACCTACTACTTGTTTAATCATGTTGATCTGGTGATTACTTACCACAGCGGTGCCAAAGAAGAGTGGGGTACAGGTTTCAAAGAAAACGGTGGACGAATAATATGTAAGGACATCGGAGCTTCAAAGAAAATGTCGTAAACTTTGCAAATCAAATTAATTTATCGTAAAATTTATAATCGATTTCAGCCGTCAAGGTAAAGCCTCGCAGTATTAATCACCCGGTAACTGGTACGGATTGCTCTAAAAATGCACCTCCGTTGGAAATCCCGGCTGAAAACCTAGGACCGAAGCAAACGCTATATGTGAAATATACGTACTCTTTACAGTTTGTAGTAAGTAGATATCAATGGCAATCTGACTGTATATTTATCAGGGTGGCCGCAGATCAGGGAAAACCTGAAATTCAGGGAAAAGTCAGGGATTTTGAAAAAAAAATGGCCAAAGTCAGGGAATTTCTGTAAGATGCACTTTAAGTAATTGTTAATAATAATCAGGGCTGCTACACAGTCAGTTTTAGTCACTTTTTAAGAGAAAGTCACTGTAGTATAAGTAAGTATATAGTATAAGTATATACTATAAGTATTTCTGCATTTTTTAGAATTCTTTCGAATTATTTCAGGGTGTTTCAAAGAGATTCCAATACATTTTTAATAGATTTCAATAATTTTCAAAAGCTACAAAAAGTTTCAAGGGATTTCAAAAGATTTGAAATATTTTAGGGTATTTTTAAACCTTTCAAGACATTTTCAAAAGATTCAAACTTTTTCAACGAACTTCCAAGGATTCGAATGATTTTCAGGGATTTGAACAAATTTTAATGGTGTTTTCAAGAAATTACTAGAATTTCGGAAGATGTGGAAAGATTGTATGGGAACTATAAGGTTTTAGGATATTTAAAAAGATTCCAAGTGATTTTATAAGATTTCCGGGGATTTCAATCATTTTAAGGAATGCTAAAAGTTGAATACATTTTCCAGGTTTTCAGGAAATATCAGATTTCATATAATTTCATGCGATTTTATAATATTTTACTGGATTTCAAAGAATTTATTCACAAGCATTGAGGGATGTCGTAGGACTTCAAAGATATTCAAATATTTTTGGTATTACCAAAAATTTGAAAGATTTTGTGATATTTTAAAAGATTCTAAGGAATTTGCAATTTATTTAAATAATTTGAAGGGATTTCAAAGAATTTGAAAGATTTTAGGGTATTTTTAAAAATTCCAAGGAATTATCAAGAGCTTTAATAAATTTGAAGGTATTACCAAAGGTTTTAAAGAATTTCAAAGATTCTGGGATACTTAAAAAGATTCCAAGGAATTTGAAATTCATTTAAATAATTTGAAGGGATTTCAAAGAATTACAAAGATTTTAGGGTTTAAGAGCTTCAAAAAGTTTCAAGAGATCTCAGAAGATGTAATATATTTTAGAGTAATTAAAAAAAATGCCAAGGAATTTTCAAGAGCTTTAATAAATTTCATCGGATTTCAAAAGATTTTAAACATTTTGAAATATTTTAAAGTATTTCAAAATAATTCCATAGAGTTTTCAATAAATTTCAGTGATTGAATGGGATTTCAAAGGATTCGAAATATTTCAGGATATTTTAAAAGATTCCAAGGCATTTTCAAAAGCTTTAAAAAGTTTCAAGGGCTTTCAAAAGATTTCAAATATTTTAGGCAATTTTAAAAGAGTCCAAGGAAGTTTTAGTTGATTTCAATAATTTGAAGGGATTTCCAAGAATTTTAATGATTTTAAGGCATTTGTCAAAATTTTTATGCGGTTTTGAAGAATTTCTTAGAATTTCGGAAGATATAAAACAATGTTAGCGGACCTAGGCTTCAAGATATTTTAGAAGATTACCAAGGATTTAAATGGATTTTAAAAGCTCTCAAGGTATTTTAATACAATTTTCAGGGTTTCAGGAAATATAAAATTTCATAGAATTTCACGGGATTTTTAAATATTTTAATAGGTTTCAAAGAATTTATTCACAAGAAGTGAGGGATTTTTGTAGGGTTTCAAATATTGGAAGAAAATTTAAAATATTTGTTGCAATCAATTTGAATTCATTTGGAAATCATCCTGAATTCTTATTAATTTATCATGTATTATTTTGAATTTTTTTAAATTCACTCAATTTTACCTAATTCGACTGATTTTTTTGAATTTTTGATAATGTTTGTTTAATTGAAGTCTTCTAAACTCACCTTGAATTCTTAAGACATTTCATCAAATCCGTTTGAATTCTCTTGAATTCTTTTATACTCATTTAGAATTTTCTTAATTCAATTAATTTTTTCATATTTTGGAATTGTTTTCAATTCACTTGAATTTTTACAAAAGTCATTTTGAATTTTTATTAATTTCATCGAATTCTTCTCATTTCCCTTCAATTTCTTTAAATTAACTTCAATTTTACTGAAATCAATGGAATTTTTTGGATTGAAAAATTTGTTCCCCATTTATTCGAATTCCTTTTAATTTAACTTGAATTGTTTTTAAGTCTCATGAATTGAATTCTTATGAATTCTTTTAAATTCAAAAGAACATTCGTAAAATTATTAATGCACCTTAGTCACTTTTTGGGTTTTAAATTACTCACTTTTTCCGACTTACAAGTAAATTTGGCTATGGCAGTCCTGAGAATAATAAATTATAAATTTATAAATTTAACTTTAAATTTGGTTTATTCCATTTATAAAAGATTCTATTTAAAAAATGTTACAAGATTAGAATTTTGGTCTTTAAATAGAAATGGCCAGAGAATATGTTTATGCGGTTTTAAAGAATTTCGGAATGTCGGAATTTCGGAAAATATGGAATAATATTACAGGACATAGAAGATTTTAAAATATTTTAAAAGTTTCCAAGGGATTTTATAACATTTCAGAGGATTTCAGTGATTATAAGAAACTTAAACAGCTGTCGAAGTATTTTAATAAATTTTCCAGGATTTCAGGAAATATCAAATCTCATAGAATTTCACGGGATTTTATAATATTTTAATGGATTTCAAAGAATGCAGTCATCAGAATTGAGGGATTTTGTAGGGTTTCAAAGATTTATCTTTAAATATTTTTTTCAATTCATTTGGAATTTAACCTGCATTCTTTTAATTTCTGTCGAATTTTCTGAATTCTTCTAAATTCACATAATTTTTTTAACTCACCTTGTATTTTTATGCATTTCATCAAATTCTTTCGAATGCCCTTGCATTTTTCTAAATTAGTTTCAAACTTACTGAATTCCATGAATATGTCCATATTTTTTAAATGGTTTTTAATTCACTTGCATTTTTTTAAGTAACTTTGAATTTTTATAAATTTCATAAAAATTTTCTCATTTCCCTTTGGATTTGAAAAATTTTCCCAATTCATTTGTATTCTTTTTAATTTAACTTGAATTGTTTTGAATTCTCTTAATACAAACCTTTAACTTTAAATTTTTTATAATCTATTTATAAAAGATTCTATATTAAAAATGTTATAAGATTTGAATTTTGATCTTTAAATATAAATGGCCAGGTAGTCAAGAAGAAGTCAGGGAATTTTAAAAATTAAGTTTTGTGGCGACCCTGATTAATGATTCTGTTTCTAAATTTGTCAGGAATATGAATATTTCAAATTTTTCAGGAAAACAACACTATCAAATGGTCCTCCAGATGGGACTACATTTTGGAATCAATGCCGCACACAAACATCCAGTGGTTCAGTATTTTGAATTCACTTGTGATCGTTCTGTTCCTGTCGGGAATGGTAGCGATGATTATGCTTCGAACTTTACACAAAGACATTGCTCGCTACAATCAGGTAACTATACCTTTTTTCGATTCCCAGTTGATGCTTTACTGTCCTTCATTTATTTACGTGCACGCTATTATCTTTTTATTTTAAAATTAGTGATTTATTTTCATGTTTTGCTTCGATTTATGACACTGATTGTGTGAGTTGTAGAAATTGTGTAGTGACTTTTACACCTTGACGTTGCAACAAAACAGGTATACTTCCAGATAGAGTCAGGAGAAGATGCTCAGGAGGAATTTGGGTGGAAATTGGTCCATGGAGATGTGTTTCGTCCTCCTCGAAAAGGAATGCTTCTTTCCGTGTTCCTGGGCTCAGGAATTCAAGTTTTTTTCATGACCCTAGTAACGCTGGGTAATACAATTGTCAAATTATAAAATTGTTCTTTTAATTTCCTCGAACTGCTGAATTTAACAGTTTATTTTTAATTAAAATCTGTTTTCGTTAAAAATTCTACTGTTTGACTAAAAGTTAATTTTTTTGCGGTAGAGTATTCAACTATTTTGTTGAAAATTAGTTGTTTTGGTTGAAATATCAAATATTATATTTTTCTCTGAGAATTCATCTTTTTTGGTTGAAAATTCAACTACTTGGTTGAAAGTTGGAATAGTTTGTTAAAAATTCAATTTTTTGTTGAAGATCCATCTCTTTGGTTGAAAATTTAACTATTTTGGTGAAAATTCGTTTTTTTTGTCTGGTTAAAAATTATATTTTTTTACTGGTTTGCTTGACAATTCAAGCACTTGGTTCCAAGTTGAACTACTTTATTAAAAATTAACTTTTTTGCTTGAAGATTCATCTGTGGTTGTAAATTTAACTATTTTGTCGAAATTATCTTTTTTATTTTGTTGAAAATTAATTTTTATAACAGAAAATTCAACTATTTAATTTAAAATTCGTGTATTTCATTAAAAATTCGTCTTTTGTATTGAAAATTCCATCATTTTCTATTAAACACATTAAATTTTGAAGAGTCGTCATTTGAAAATATTCAAAATTGAAGAATTTTAAATTTTAATTGTAAAAATTGAACCATTAAAAACAAAAACGTTTCTATATTCTATATTTTCAAAATTCAGGAATTTTCAATTGTGACTCTTCAAAATTGCAGAAATTTTAATTGTAAATGTTTTAAAGTTGAACAGTTTAATTTTGAAAATTTACAATGAAAAATTCTGCGATTATGATCATTTATTTTCGAAATTTCTTCAATTTTGAAGATTTAGAATTAAAAACTTGACTTTTGTTCTTCAAAATTATCCGAATTTCAGTATTTTTTATACATCTTTAAAATTGAAGAGTTTTCAATTGTAACTCTTTAAAATTTTAGAACATTGAATTCTAAGTCTTTAGAATTGAAGATTTTTAAATGTTGACAATTTAAAATGAAAAATTATGTAAGTTTTAAGTTATTATAGAATTAAGAATTCTGTAATTTTGATTATCTGTATTCGAAATCTCTTCATTTTAGAAGGTTAAGATTTAAAAACTCTTGACTTTTGATCTTCAAAATCATCAAAATTTAAGAATTTGTATTTATATATCTTAAAAATTCCCAAGTTTTAAATTGTAAATATTTAAAATTGAAGAATTTGGAATTGTGAATCATTAAAGTTTAAGAATTTTCAAATTTAAATCTTCAAAATTTAACTATTCCAAAAACATGTTCCAAATTACATACCTTTAAAATATGAATCTTAAAAATTGAATAATTTGTAATTATATAATTTCAAAATTTAAGAATTTTCAATTAAAACTCTTCAAAATTGCAGAAATTTGAATTGTACATTTTTTTTTAATTGAGTTTTTAATTTTTCTTTAATTTACAATCGAAAATTCTGTAATTTTTATCATTTACATTAGATATTTCTTCAATTTAGAAGATTTAGAATTGATAACTTGACTTCTGATTTCTGACAATTGACAATTGAAAATTCTGCAATTTTGATGATTTACATTCGAAATTTCTTCAATTTGGAATGTTTAGAATTGAAAACTTGACTTTTGGTTTCAATATTCATCAAAATCATCCAAATTTAAGAATTTTTATTTATACATCTTTAAAATTCAAGAGTTTTCAATTGTAACTCTTCAAAATTGTAGAACTTTGAATTGCAAATCTTTAAAATTGAAGAGCTTTCAATTTTTACAATTTACCATAAAAAATCATGCAATTCTTAAGTTTTAGAATGAAACATTCTGTAAATTTGATGCTTTTTATTCGAAATTTCTTCAAATTGGAAGATTTAGAATTGAAAACTTCACTTTTGATCTTCAAAATCACCCAAATTTGAGAATTTTTATTTATAAATTTTTCTTTTAATTTCCTAAGCTGCTATTAAGGATTACAAGATTTCTTAACATCTTTACAGCCTTTGCTTGTCTCGGATTTCTCTCTCCTGCAAATAGAGGGGCTCTGATGACCTGTGCAATGGTCTTGTACGTTTGCTTGGGAACTACCGCTGGCTACATTTCTGCTAGAATGTACAAAAGTTTTGGCGGTGAAAAGTGGAAGTCAAACGTCCTCCTTACTGCAATGCTTAGTCCAGGGTATGTACATGAAAATATAAAAAAAGATATATTTTTGATTGAAAGTTCATTATTTTTGGTTTAAAAGTGTACTGTTCGTTCTTTTTTAAAATTAATTTATTTATCTGGATATTTAAACATTCTATTTTGATTTTAAAATTCATGTATTTTGTTGAAAATTCGTCTTTTATGGTAGAAACCCAATCTTCTTGGTTAAAATCAAACTACGTGGTTCAAATTTGAACTGCATTGTTCAAAAATCAGTTTATTAGTTGAAGGCTCATCTAATTGAAAATTGAACTATTTTTTTGTAAATTTGTATGTGGTTGGAAAATAATGTTTTCAATTGAAAATTGAATTATTCCATTTTTGGTTGAAAATTTATGGTTTCTTGGCTTGAAAATTCATCTGTTTTGTTGAGAATTTTCCGTTTTGGATTAAAAATGCTATGTTTCAGGTTGAAAATTCTAATATTTGGCTGAAAATTAACTTTTTAATTGAACATTCGTATTTACGGGTTTAAAATTCAACTACAGAGAATTTTAGAGAATTGTAGAGAATTCCCCTTTTTGTCTTAAAAATTCGAGAATTTGTTTGACATTTTTTTATATCTTGACTGAAAAATCTTTTTTGTTTAAAAATGCAATTGATAGTTGATAATAATAATAATGTTGATCATTCGTATTTTTGGTTTAAAAATTCATTTCTTTTGGTAGAATTTCCATTTTTTTTGGTTGAAAATACAATTGTTTGGTTAAAAATTAATCTGTTTTTTTGAGGATTTCACAAATATCAACTTTTAGATTTTCCGTTGAGAATTCCATTTTTTTTAAAGTTCAACTACTTGGTTCAAAGTTAAACTTCTTTGTTAAAAATTACTGTTTTTTCTTGAAGGTTAATCATTTTAGTTGAAAATTTAACTAATTTGGTAAAAAGTCATCTTTTTTGGTCGAAAATTTAAGTGTTTTGTTGAAAATTCATCTTTTCATATAGAAAATTTAACTAATTCAACTATTTGGTTGTAAATGCAACTGTTTGGTTGAAACTTGATTTTTTTTTAAATTCAACTATTTGGTTGCAAATTTGTCGTTTTTGGTTGAATTGAACTATTTTTTATTTAAAATTAAAATTTTATTTCGTTAAAAATTCTACTGTTTGACTAAAAATTAATTTGTTTATATTTTTCTTCGAGAATTCATCTTTTTTTATAGAAACATTATCTTTCTTGATGGAGAATTAACTTTTTATGTTGAAAATTCATCTTTTTGGTTGAAAAAGCAACTGTTTCTGATTGAAATTGATTCTTTTTGCTTTAAAAATTCGACCATTTGGTTAGAAAGTAATATATTTTTTTAATTTGTCTTGGTTGAAAATTCAACTATTTGATTGAAAATTCTATTGTTTATTGGTGAAAATCATTATTTTTTTATTGAAAAATTCGACAATTTGGTTCAAAATTCACATTTGTAGTTGGAAAATTCATCAATTTTTGTAGAAAATCTTGTCGTTTTTGGTTGAATTTAACTGGTTTTGATTTAAAATTTAACTCTTTTTTTGGTCAAAAATTTTTACTGTTTTACTAAGAATTAATTTTTTCCATTGAGGATGTAACTATTTTGTTGAAAATTCATTTCTTTTTCGTTGAAAATTAACTTTTTAATCTGAAAATTCAAATGGTTGGTTGAAAATTGTATTTAACTAAAAATTAATTTGTTTTGGTTGAGAATTCAATTACTTTGTTGAAAATTCATCTTTTTTAGTTGAAATTAACTGTTTTTTATTTAAAACAAAATCTTTTTGGGTTGAAGTACCAGCTATTATATTTTTCGTTGATAATTCATATTTTTTTTATAAAACGTCATCTTTCTTGACGGAAAATGAACTTTTTATGTTGAAAATTCAACTTTTTTATTAAAAAGGATACTGTTTCTGGTTAAAATGTATTCTTTTTGGTTCAAAAATTCGACCTTTTGCTTGAAAATTGATCTTTGTAAGTTGAAAATTGAACTATTTGGTGAACATTTTTTTTTAATTCATCTGGGTCGAAAATTAACTTTTTGGTTAAAAATTCATCATTTCGGGTTTCAAAGTCAACAGTACCTACATTAATTTTATTTCAGAGAATTTATTTCCCTATTATTGCCCTATTTTCATGAAATTCACCCTTTTTCCCCTATTTTGAGATAATTTTTGGCTGCGAAGTCTTGAGTATATTTAATTTATCAATTTTTTTCTCTCAATATTTTAGGGTTGTCTTTAGTTTATTCTTCGTGATGAACCTCATCTTCTGGGCGAAAGGAAGTTCGGCTGCTGTTCCCTTCAGCACACTCGTAGCTCTCTTAGCGCTCTGGTTCGGAATTTCGGTTCCATTGACGTTTATTGGAGCCTACTTTGGATTCAGAAAACGGGTATGTGACGACGAAATTTATTTTGAAATGTGGGTTACAAACTCTCATAAATGACATTTTGTTAACCAAAAACTACAACCTTCTCCTAATTTTTAAGTTTCTAAGCTCTCTGAATTAAACAAATTAAATTTTTTAGCCGCTAGAACATCCAGTAAGGACGAATCAAATCCCCAGGCAAATTCCGGAACAGAGCTTCTACACGCAAGCAATACCAGGAGTTGTAATGGGAGGCGTATTGCCCTTTGGATGCATTTTCATTCAATTATTCTTTATTCTCAACTCTCTTTGGTACGTATAACACTCAATAATCAGTAATTTCAATTTTAATTGATAGAACACAATAAGAAAACCCAACTATTTTTCGTTAAAGTTCTTTTTTTTAATTGAAAAGACTACTATTATATTTTTGGTTCAGAATTCATCTCTTTTAGTTAAAATTTCTACTATTTGCTTGAAAATTTAATTGTTTTGTCAAAAAATAATCTTTTTTTGTCGAAAATTCTACTGTTTTCTTGAATATTCGTTATTTTGAATAGAAAAATCGTCCTTTTGGATTGAAAATTCATATGTTGGTAGAAAAGTAATCCTTTTTGGTTGAAAGTTAAGTCTTTTTAATTGAAAAGTCTGCAATTATATTTTTGGTTCAGAATTCATTTCGTTCGATTAAAATTTCTACTATTTAGCTGAAAATTCAACTTTTTTGTCAAAAACTAAAATGTGTTGTTAAATATTCATTATTTTGGATAGAAAATTCCTCCTTTTGGAATAAAGAGTCAACTTTTGTTTGAAAACATATCTTTTTTAGTTGAAAGTTAATTTTTTTACTTAAAAAGTATACTATTATATTCTAGTTCAGAATTCGTCTCTTTTCGTTGGAAATTCAACTATTTTGTTAAAAAGTAATCTTTTTTGGTTGAAAATTCAACTAGTTGGTTGAAAGATAAATTAATTTGAAATTTTTGGTAGATGATTCATCATCTCTGGTAGAAAATTTAACTATTTTGTTGAAAATTAACTTTTTTCTTGAAAATTCAATTGTTTTGTAAAAAATTCGCCTTTTTGGCTTGAAAATTTCAAAATTTAGTCCATACAAATTTTCTGTACGGAAAAATCTTTCTTAGTTGCAAATTTATCTATTTATTTTGAAATTTCATCTTTTTTTTAATTAAAAATGTAACTGTTTGGTTGAAAAATAATCTGTTTTCGTTGAGGATTCAACTCTTTAGCTGAAAATTCCTTTTTTTTTAATTAACTTTTTCAACTGAATAGTAGACTATTCCATTTTTGGTTGAAAATTTAACTGTTTGGTTGAAAATTTGTCTTTTTTTTTTGTAGAAAATTCATCTTGGTTGAAAATACATCTTTTTGGGTTGAAAAGTCAACTATTCGGTGTAGAATTTTTTTTGCTTAAAATTTGAACAGTTTGGTAGAAAATTCAATTATTTGGTTGAAAATGAACTTTTTTGTTAAAAATTTATATTTTCTGGTTAGAAATTTAACTGTGTAGAAATTTCGTCTTTTTTGGTATTGAATTTGAACAATTTGGTAGAAAATTCTACTATTTGGTTGAAAATTCAAGTGTTTTGTTAGAAATTAACTTTCTTGTTGAAAATTAAACTATTTTATTGGTCTGACATTCATCTTTATAGGTTGAAAATTGAACTCTTTAATTAAAAATTCATCTCTTCAGCTTGAAAGTTCAACTATTTAGTTGTAAATGGAACTGTTTGAGTGAAAATAATTTTGTTGTTGCTGAAAATTAAACTAGTTGATCGCAAATGAACTTTTTTTTAAAATTCATCATCAAATTCATTTTTAAAATTTTTTCAGGTCGAGTCAGATGTACTACATGTTCGGCTTCCTTTTTCTGGTATTTTTGATTCTGATCATTACCTGTTCGGAAACGACGATCCTTCTTTGTTACTTCCATCTTTGTGCTGAAGTAAGTAAATTCGATCTTTTCTTAGTTGATAGTTTAATATAATTATTGCAAAATAGAAAAATAATACTTGAAAACAATTTCTTCTACAGGATTATCACTGGTGGTGGCGCAGTTTCCTAACATCTGGATTCACAGCCTTTTATCTCCTAATTTACTGCATTCATTACTTTATGACTAAACTAAACATTGAAGATGCGACGTCAACTTTCCTCTATTTTGGATACACGCTCATCATCGTTTTCTTATTTTTCCTACTGACGGGTAAGCTGACTAAACTTGATTTACAAATTTTTTGGAATTGTAGACCCCCTCCCCCCTATTGTAAAGATTCGTAAGATTGCTATGACCCCCCCCCCCTATTACGTAAAATTTAATATTTTTTATCTAATATATCAAAAATATAACAATTACTTTCACTTCAACCGAGATTTCAAGGGATTTAAAAATGATTTGAGAGATTTCCAGCGACTTGAAAGTATTTCAACAGTTTTCTTCAGATTTCAAAGCATTCTAAGAGATTTCAAAAGATTCAATATTGTATCCATGAATTTCAGAGGATTTCGTATGATTTCAAAAGATTTAACGGAATTTCTAACTCTATGAATTTGAATCATTTACAATTTTCACTCATTTCAAGCATTGACTGAATTCTAGGTACGAATCAGTTACTCGTTACTGATGAATCAGGAAAACTTACAAACTAATCAGTAAATTAACTGATCAATAGCTAGAATTCAGTCACTGATTGAAATTAGTAAACATTTTAACTGATTCTAATTTAGAGGGTAAGGATTTCCGAATATTATAAATGATTTTAAGGGATTTCGAGGAACGTTAATATATTATAAGGGATTTTAAGAGATTTGGAAAGATTCCCACGGATTTTAAAGATTTCAATTAATTTTAAAGGGATTCAAAGTTTTAAAGAGATCTCGTCAGATTTCGAAATATTTCATGGAATTTCAAAGATTTCTACCCATTTTAAAGTATATAGGAGATTTTGAAGATTTCAAGCGGTTTCGAGGATTTAAAGAGTTTTAAAGGATTTAAAGAGATATACACAGTCACGGTATTTCACATCATCTTAAGAGATTTCAAATGATTCCAAAGTATATCAATGAATTTTAGAGGATTTCGTAAGGTTTCAAAAGATTTAACGAAATTTCGAAGGATTTCCGAGTATTATAAAGGATTTAAAGAAATTTCGAGGTTTTTTAATGGTTTCCAAAAGAATATAATGAATTTTAATATATTTTAATGGGTTTCAAGAGATTCTGAAGGATTCCTACAGATTTTGGAAATTTAAATGAATTTCAACGATTTCATAAGTTTTCGAAATATTTCTCGGATTTTAACCGATTTTAAAGAATTTCAATGGATTTTAAATGATTTATAAGAGATTTTCCATGGGATTTTAAAATTTGCAAGCGATTTCAATAATTTGCACAATTTTTAAAGGGGCTTAAGAGGTTTTAAGAGATTTCAAAATAAGTCACTGGATTTCGAAGAATTTTAACGGATTTCATGCCATACTCGAGTATTTTCACGAATTTTGAAGGATAACAGGGGATTTTAATGAGATTTTTAAGATTTGAAGGGATTTAAAGAGATTTAAAAAGATGTTCATGTAATTTCAAAGGATTTTAAGAGATATATAGGAGTTTTTATGATTTTTAGTGATTTGAGGTATTTTAATGGTTTTTAAAAGATTTTAATGCATTTTAATATATTTCACGAAATTTTAACGATAGATAGATTTAACAAGATAGATTAATTTTTAACCAAAAAAATGAATTTTTAACTAAAGTAATGAATATTTAACTGGAATACTTGAATTTTCATCCAAAAAGTTGAATTTTTCAACGAAACCGGTATAATTTTCAACAAAAAAAAGACCAATTTTTAGCCAAATAGTTGAATTTTTAACTAAAAAAGATCCATTTTCAACAAGAAATAGTATAGTTAAATTTTCAACGAAAGAGATGAATTTTCAACTAAAATGATGGAATATTCAATTGAAATAGTTACATTTTCAATTTTAAAAAATTTCAACAAAAAAGAAACTAATTTTCAAAAAAATAGTTACAAACTAAGTGATGAATTTTCAACTAAAATGATAAATCTTCAGCTGGAATAGTTGAATTTTAAAGCAAAGAGATGAAGTTTCAACTAAATGATGAATCTTTAACTAAAATAATTGAATTTTTAACCAAAAGGATGAATTTTCAACCAAGAAGATTAATTTCTACCAAAAAAGGCGGATTTTTAACTAAAAACGATAATTTATCAACCAAAAATAAAATGATCTGATTTTTAGCTAAAAAAATTAATGTTCAACCGTAGAGATGAATTTTTAACTAAACTGATTGAATATTAAACTAGAATAGT
>CAKNYM010050943.1:173943-208574 GCA_932195095.1 Andricus curvator
ACATTTTCAACAAAATAGCTCATTTTTCAACCAAAGAGATGAATTTTCAATTAAAATGATGAATCTTCAATGAAAAAAAAAATTTTTAACAAAAGGGTCATTTTCAACCAAGCAATTAAATTTTCATTCCAGAAGAGATAAGTTCTGAACAAAAAATGTAGTAGTTGAAATTTCAACCAAAAAAGATTTTAAATTTTAATCAAAAACAGATGAATTCAACCAAAAAAGACGAATTTTTAACTAAGAAAGATTTTTCAGGCAAGAGAGAGAAAAAATTGCAAACAAACAGTTGAATTTGCAACAAAATACATTAATTTTCAACAAAATACGTGAATTTGTTATTAAAAAGAATCTTTTTTAGTTGACAGTTAATTCTTTTTAGTTAAAAAGTTTACTATTAGGTATTTTCACTTCAACCATCAGCTAACTTCACTTCGTTGAGTGCTGAGGGGAAAACAATCGACCAAATGCATGGGACAAAACTTTATTTTTGTAATATCTTCATAATGAATAATAATTATTAACATTTTATTGTATCATTAAATAGTTCTTAAAAAATAAAAACTATTTTTCAAATACACTTATACAGAAAAAATTAGTTTTTACGAAGATATTAACAAAATAGGGGAAAAATGGAGCGAATCCCATGCATTTGATCCATTGTTTTCCCCTCAGCAGTTAACGAAGTGAAGTTAGCTGACTATGAAGTGAAAATGCCTAATTATATTTTTAGTTTAGAACTCATCTCTTTTTGTGGAAAATTCAACTGTTTTGTTAAAAAGTCATATTTTTGGTTGAAAATTAAATTACTTGGTTGAAAGTTGAACTTCTTTGAAATTTTTTGGTTGAAGATTCATCTTTGGTAGAAAATGAACTATTTTGTTGAAAATTAAATTATTTTTAAAGTGCATATTTTCGGGTTGAAAATTCAAATATTTTATAGACAATTTAACTGTCTTATTGCAAATTCAACTGTTTTATAGAAAATTTGCCTTTTTGACATTAAAATTTTACAATTCAGTTCAAACAAATTTTCTGGAGTGAAAAATCTTTCTTAGTTGCAAATTTATGTTTGTATTAAATTTTTTTTTATCAAAATTGTAACTGTTTTTTTGAAAATTAAACTTTTTTGGTTGAGGACTCAACTATTTAGCTGAAAATTCGTTTTTTTTTGTTGTTGGAAATTAACTTCTTAAACTGAACATTTGACTATTTCGATTTTGGTTGAAAATTTAACTATTTGGTTCAAAATTTGTCTTTTTTGATAAAAAAAAAATGAATTTTCAACTAAGAAAGATGTTTCAGTCAAGAGAGAGAGAAAAAATAGGAAAAACTGTTGAATTTTCAACAAAATACATGAATTTTCAAATAAAAGCGATCAAATTAAGAATCATTGATATTCAATTTTATATTGCAATTTAAAAAAAATTAAGCATGCTTTCGAAAAATTCCCTGACAATTCCAGGTAGGGTAGACACTAGGGTGGTTCTTATTTATACTTCGTGGATTTTTTTCTCTCGAATTTCTCTGCTCTCACCCCCCCCCCCCCCCACCCAGTTTTGTTCGAATGCTCAAAAAAAAATCTTCCAAATTTGAGCAAAATCGGTTAATATTTAGGGGTGGCGCAAAGACGATGAAGTTTCCCATTGATTTAACATGGGAAAAAGTCAGCTTTTTGTAAATCTGATATTTAAACGCGATAATGTTATACAAATAATTCCGTGTTTCAGTATATTGTTCATAATTCGACTGTCCCGAAGAATAAGTCACTAACAAAGTTTTCCGTATACAGAATGTATCAACTGTATTTTACATCGCTAGAGTGTCGTATCTCTAGGTATTTTTAAATGGAGATACGACACGCTAGCGAAGCATAATACAGATGATACGCTCTGTTTTTGGAAAAATTGGTTAGTGACTTATTCTTCGGGACAGTCGAATTGGTCAGAGAATAAGAATCAATCATAAATTTTGAGGTTGAATAATTTGAAGCCACTCTTATGGGTCCCCAAAGAAAACCCCATAAGTGACAAATTTGAATTTTACGTAATATTGCGGTTTAATGACGCTTTTTAAGAGTTGAAAAAAATCATTAATCGGTAATTTAAGAATACCCAGTCATTTGTTAACTAATATTCAATTGTTTAAACAATTTTAATTTGTTTAAATATTTTTTTTCAGTTAACTCGTGAAATGAAAGTATTTTCTAGACTTTATGAGTTATTTAATCAATAATAACAATAAAATAATTTTACAATTATTTAAATAATACGTATTTGTTCAAGCATATATTTTACCTAAAAAAAAGCAGGATAAACATTTTATCTCACTAAATTTTCGACAAATTTTAATATTTTCAAACTAATTTTTTTATTATGAATACTCGTAGATGTTTAAACAAATTTAAATTTTTTAAACAATTTTTTTGTTAACATATTTTTTTTGCTATTTTTCGAAAGATTGAAATATTTTTATGTTCCACTTTGCTTTTTAAGAATACTCTTAAATGTTTAAACAATTTTAATTTGTTTAAAAATTTAAAAATGTTTAAACAATTTTAATTTGGTTAAAAATTCAAGAGTATTCTTAAAAAGCAAAGTTTTTTTTAAACAATTTCAATTTGTTTAAAAATTTAAGAGTATTCTTAAAAAGCAAAGTGGAACATAAAAATATTTCGATCTTTCGAAAAATAGCAAAAAAAATATGTTAACAAAAAAATTGTTTAAAAAATTTAAATTTGTTTAAACATCTACGAGTATTCATAATAAACAAATTATAATAGTACTTAAAAATATTAAAATTTGTCGAAAATTTAGCGAGATAAAATGTTTCTCCTGCTTTTTTTTAGGTAAAATATATACTTGAACAAATAAGTATTATTTAAATAATTGTAAAATTATGAAACAAATTATTGTATTGTTATTATTGATTAAATAACTCATAAAGTCTAGAAAATGCGTTCATTTCGCGAGTTAACTGAAGAAAAAAAACAAATATTTAAACAAATAAAAATTGTTTAAAAAATTGAATATTAGTTAACAAATGACTGGGTATTCTTAAATTACCGATTAATGATTTTTTTTTTAACTTTTAAAAAGCGTCAATAAACCGCAATATTACGTAAAATTCAAATATGTCACTTCTGGGGTTTTCTTTGGGGACCCATAAGAGTGGCTTCAAATTATTCAACCTCCAAATTTATGATTGATTCTTAATCTCTGACGAATTCTGAACAATATACTGAAACACGGAATTATTTGTAACATTATCGCGTTTAAATATTAGATTTACAAAAAGCCGACTTTTTCCCATGTTAAATCAATGGGAAATTTCATGGTTTTTGTGTCACCCCTAAATATTAACCGATTTTGCTCAAATTTGGAGATTTTTTTTTGGGCATTCGAACAAAACTGGGGGGTGAGATCAGAGAAATTCGAAAAGTGAAAAATAAGGGCCACCCTAGTAGACACCCTACTTCCGTAATTAATGGACGCTCCCTAATGACATTTCCAATTAAAAGAAATAAATGGAAATCCAATACCTATGTTTCAGGATCAATCGGATTCTTTGCGTGTTTCTGGTTCGTGAGGAAGATCTACAGTGTGGTGAAGGTCGACTAAGAGAAGATTATCAAACGAAAGTGAAAGTAACAGAACTAAATGTGCATTCATTTGAGAAATACTTGGATTTCGAATTGGCTGGTGTTCCGAACATGAGAACTTTTCGAGTTCTTTGAAAGATTTATTCGGATCAAAGAAAGGGTTCAATTACAAAAGAATTTTCACTTTTACAATTTATTAACTACGATTATATAAATTTATACCATACATAATGTGCGTGGCACGTAACTTCAAAGTATTATTACAATTTTTTCTTATTAATATTTCATTTATTTGTTATTTAAAGGCAAATTACTGCTCTGACTTTTACGGACTATCTTTGTGCAATTTCTTCCTCTTTTTCTCTTTTGATTGTATGTTTAACACGACTGCTTTTGGCTTTCTTTCAAGTGCCTGTAATTTTCAAGTTTTAGAGAATACTTATTACTTATCATTTAAATGTTGATGACGATAGATACCCGAGTTGCTAGATTTGACTGCAAAATCTTGATTTTGGATGTCGTGGATTGTTTTGTCGAGTGCTGTGTGATTGTACTGATGTAAATAAAGGATGAAATACGAAACAGATGGTATTTTGGCGTAGGAACTTTTCGTGTATCATAGCACTCGTGTTTAGTCTTTTTTTTTGTATTTGCGACGTTTTCTTGATCCGAAAACAGCAGCAATATTGAAAATAATATCCAAAGGCCTCGGAGTTTTTTTTTTAAGGAGCGAAATTGCAGCATGTAAAATGTCATGGGAACCAAGTATCGAAGATATAATATTGAATTGTACCAGTGACTTATTACTCTGAATGTGTGTGTTTTTTTTTCCAGCAATCAGCGTACAAAGAGAGAGATAGATGGTCGACTTAAGTTATAAGAACAAAAATTAACCTGTACACACATTGTAATTTTTCGATTTTGTAAAATAAAGCGAATGCGATATTAGCAGTAAAGAGTTAGTACTAATAAAATCGAAAAAATTATCTTCGGAGTGTTAAGTGATTCTGGAAAATAGATTTTCCAATATTAACTACTAGGGTTGGCCGATAAATAAAAATTTTCGAAACTAGAAACAGCTTAGTGCGGAAAAGTTGCGATTGGGGAAGATAAATTGAGGTCAAACAAATTTTGTTAAATCTGTTCATATTTGACCCTCGCGCATCGGGGTTAAAATGTCAATTTTTGACCAATTTTTGTTGGTCAAAAATTTATAGTTGACAATTGAAGAATTTGAAATTTCAAATCTATAAAATTGAATAAATTCCAATTTTAAATCTTCATAATTGAACTATTCCAAAAAAAGCAATCGAAATTGAATAATTTGCAATTCTATATTATCAAAGTTCAAGAATTTTCAATTGCACCTCTTCAAAATTGTAGAACTTTGATTTGTAAATCTTTAAAAATCAGGAGTTTTAAACTTTAAAAATTGACAATAAAAAATTATGCAAGTTTCAAGTTTTACAATGAAAAATTGTGCAGTTTTGTTGCTTTACATTCGATATTTCTTCAATTTGGAAGATTTGGAATTGATAACTTGACTTTTGATTTCCAAAATCATCAAAATTGAAGAATTTTGTTTTATACCTCTTTAAAATTGAAGAGTATTGAATTGTAACTGCAAAATTATAGAAATTTTAATTACATTTAAAAATTATACAAGGTTTAAGATGTACAATTAAGTATTCTGTTATTTTTATAACTTATATTCGAAATTTCTCTAATTTATAAGATTTAGAATTTAAAACTTTTGATTTTCAAAATCATCACAATATTAGAATTTCAGAAGGGATTTAATTTGGAAAATTCTGTAATTTTGATAATTTACATGAGAAATTTCTTCAATTTAGAAGATTCAGAATTGAAAACCTGACATTTAATTTTGAAACATCTGTAATTTTGATAATTTACATTAGAAATTTCTTCAATTTAGAAGATTAAGAATTGAAAACTTGACTTTTAATTTGGAAAATTCTGTAATCTTGATCATTTACTTTAGAAATTTCTTCAATTTAGAAGATTTAGAAGTGCAAACATGACTTAATTTTGAAAAATTATAATTGAAAGTTCTGTATTTTTGATCATTTACATTAGAAATTTCTTTAATTTAGAAGCTTTAGAATTGAAAACTTGACTTTTGATTTTGACAATTTACAATTGAAAGTTCTGTAATTTTGATAATTTACATTAGAAATTTCTTCAGTGTAGAAGATTTAGAATTGAAAACTTGACTTTTGATCTTCAAAATTATCCAAATTTCAGAATTTGTATTTATACATCTTTATAATTCAAGAGTGTTCAATTGTTACTCTTCAAAATTGTAGAACTTTGAATTGTAAATCTCTAAGATTGAAGAGCTTTTAATTTTGACAATTTACATTTTTTTAAATCATACAAGTTTTAAGTTTTACTTCAAAATTGCAGAAATTTGAAATGTAAATCTTTTAAAATTGAAGAATTTATGTTTTAAAATTTATCATGCTAGATTCTGCAATTTTGATGATTTATATTTGAAGTTTCTTCAATTTGGAAGGTATGGAATTGAAAACTGGACTTTTGATATTCAAAATCATCCAAATTTCAGAATTTGTATTTATACATCTTTAAAATTCAAGAGTTTTAAACAGTAATTCTTCAGAATTTTTGAACTTTGAATTGTAAATCTATAAAATTGAAGAGCTTTTAATTTTCACAATTTACAATCAAAAAATCTTACAAGTTTTAAGTTTGACTTCAAAATTGCAGAAATTTGAATTGTACATTTTTTTTAATTGATTGATTGCAATTGTTTTATATATCTTTAAAATTGACGAGTTTTCAATTGTAACTTTTTAACATTTTAGAACTTTGAATTGTAAATCTTTATAAGTGAATATTTTTTAATTTTGAAAATATAAAATTATGCAAGTTTTAAGTTTTACAATGAAGAATTCTGTAATTTTTATGATTTGCATTCGAAATTTCTTTAATTTGGAAGATTTAATTGAAAACTTGACTTTTTTTTCCAAAATCATCAACATTTAAGAATGTTTATTATACATATTTAAAATTCAAGAGTTTATAAATGTAACTCTTCAAAATTGACGAGTTTTTCATTTTGACAATTTACAATTAAAAATTATACAAGTTTTAAGTTTTACAATGAAAAATTCTGCAATTTTGATGATTCACATCCGAAATTTCTTCATTTTGGAAGATTTAAAATTGAAAACTTGTCTTTTGATCATCAGAATAATCAATATTAAAAAATATGTATAAATCTTTAAAATTAAAGAGTTTTTAATTTTAGAAATTTACAATAAAAAATTATGCAAGTTTTAAGTTTTACAATTAAAAAGCTGTAATTTTCATAACTTAAATTCGAAATTTCTTTAATTTGGAGGATTTACAATTTAAAACTTGACTTTCGTTTTCCAAAATCGTAAAGATGTAAATTTTTTTATTTATACATCTTTAAAATTCAAGAGTTTTCAATTGTAACTCTTCACAATTGTCGAACCTCAATTGAAATTTTGTAAAATGTATGAACTTTTAATTTTGACAATTTACAATTAAAAATCATGCCAGTTTTAAGTTTTACAATTAAAAATTCTGTAATTTTAATGATTTATATTCGAAATTTCTTCAGTTTGGAAGATTTAGAATCGAAAACTTGTCTTTTGATCTTCAAAATCATCAAAATTTAAGAATTTTTATTTATAATTTTTTTTTATTTGAAATTTTTCATTTGTAAATCTTCAAAATTGAACTATTTATAAAAAATTCAAAACTACATCGTTTTCCAATTAAAAATTGAAGGATCTTCAATTGCAAATCTTCAAGATATATCTATTTCAAAAAATTACTGAAAGCCGATTAAAATTAAAATTGTATAAAAATCATTATAGTAATTTTGATATGTATTTTACTTTATGTTTATTAATTATGTTTTATAGTACTTTAAATTGAAGCATATATTTTTATTTGATTACTTTGCAATCAAAATAAGAAACTTGTAATAAGCGCGCTATTTTTGCTAATTTAAAAAAGTAGAATTAACCATATCCAAAAATAGTGTTTTTTTTTGCATTTTCAAAAATACCGACTTCAATACAAATTTGTTTAAATTTCTAATTTTATATTATTTTTCAATATCAAAAACTCTATTTACGAAAAATTCTGGATCTTCTCCAGGTAAATGTTGATTGATTTTCTATATAAACATTAATTGTCATAAATAAATACAATAAATATATTTTTTGTGCTCATTTTATGAGCATTGTGCATCAAATAAATTTGCTTCTTCATAGAGGAAGACTTTACTCTAATAAAAGAAAAAAATTGATACTTTTAATATTTTCAAGCTAATGTTCTGTTACAATGAACAACTTTTTAAATTACGGTATATTGCAGATTGAAACAAAAGTTTTCTTCATAGAAACAATGAAACTTTTTTTTAACTTTCTAAGTCGCTATTGACTAATTAAGAACTGTCGTCGAAAGTTCGTCAATAGATCAATCCACGCGTCTCGAAGACGCCAACAATTATTACATCAAATATATTACTGATATATTCCCAATATAAAAAAAATCCTCTTATAAATAAGGTAAATAATTTTGTTAAAAATTTTAAAAACGATATTGGTTATGGTAGGCCATGAAAGGTTCTTCAATTGGGCACTCGATGCGTCTCGAAGACGCAAACAAGAATATATCATAGTATTCCCAATATCAAAAAATTTTCCTCATCATGGAGATAAACAATATATTTTTTTAATTTATAAATCGGTATTGCTAGGTCATAAGAGGTCATGGAAAGTACGCCAATAGATCGTTCGACGTGTCTCGAAGACGCGAACAAACATATCAGATACAGTACTATAGTATATTCCTTACATGAAACAAGGTTTTTCTCATATAAAACGAATAAACCAATTTTTTTTAAACTTTGTAAATCGGTACTGGTGGGTCATAAAAAGTTTGACAATAGTTTGATCGGTGCATCTCGAAGGCGCGCAAAAATTCGCTACATATAGTATTGTTGTATTTTGAATATTAAAAAAGTTTTTTTCATATTAATAGAATAAAATATTTTTTTAACATAAATTGGTACTGGTGGGTCATAAAAGATTCAACAATAGGTCGATCGATGCATCTCGAAGACGCGAACAAATACGCTACATATAGTATTTTTGTATTTTGAATATCAAAAAAGTTTTTCTCATACAAACAGGTAATTTTTGTTTGAAATCTCTAAACTAAAAAAAAACTTAAAAGTGGCCGATCTAGCTCAAAATTCCGTCCACACACGGACATTACTTTTAAATTTTATTTTCCAGCTCCTTGGGTCGAATAATATCGAAATGTGTCAAAAAAGTTGATTTGAAAATTTAGGTCATTAATTTAGAAAGCTTTGACAAATTATATTACAAGATATTCTTGAATATACTATCACCGTCGAATAAATAAATAATTCTAAAAACATAATTGATCTTTTCTTAAATTTGATCTTAAAGTACATGAATTTGAATAATAATTAAAATAAATTGTTACTACATCTTCATATACTCAAAATTCAGTGCATATTTAACATAAAAATATTTTGAATAAAAGGTATTTTCCAGGTGACTAGACACCGTTTAAAAACAGGGGAAATAAAGAGATTTTCTACGAAAATAAGGAAGTATATTCTTTTAAGTAAAATTAATGTGCACATTAATTTTACCCATATGGGTACTATAATTTCAGTTCCATTTAAAACTCTTCTAATTCCTAACATTTCTAATAAATATATTCCACTTTTAACAATATATAGATAAATTTTTTAACAAATAGTTGAATTTTCTACCAAAAAAGACGATTTTTTAACAAAATACATGAATTTTCAACTAAAAAATATAAGTTTTCAACAAAAAATGGAATAGTTTAATTTTCATTTAAAGAAAAAGTAATTTTTAACCAAAAATAAAAACGAATTTTCAACAAAATAGTTTAATTTTCTACCAAAGGTATGAATTTTTCACTAAAATGATTAATCTTCTACTGGAATAGTTGAATTTTGAACAAAAAATATTAATTTTCAACTAAAATTATGACTAGAACTGGAATATAGTTAAATTTTCAACAAAAACATTTCAACCAAAAAAAAAGATTAATTTTTAACCAAAAATTGATTAGTCAACTTTCAACAAACAAAAAAAAAACGAAATTTTCAATAAATTGGTCAAATTTGTTAACCAAAAATCTTCAACGATCTTTAGACAAAAAACTTAATTTTTAACAAAGTAATTCGATTTTCAAGCAAGAAACTAGTATAATTTTCAACCAAAAAAGATGAATTCTCAACAACAACAAAAATGATAGATGATATTTCAACTAAAAAAATAGTAATTTTTAATTAAAAATAGTTAATTTCAACCAAAAACAACGAATTTTCAACAATATACGAACTTTCAACTAAGAAAGATTTTTCCGCCAAGAGAAAAAAAATTCCAAAAAGCTGTTGAACTTTCAACCAAGAAGATTATTTTACTACCAAAAAGGACGAATTTTCAAGAAAACACATGAACTTTTGAGCAAGAAGATAAACTTTCAACTAAAAAAGATTAATTTTTAATCAAAAATAGAATAGTTAAATTTTCAGTTAACCAAATTAATTTCCAACAAAATAGGCAAATCCATTAATATGTATAAAACTACTTTTACAAATGAGAAATGTTAAATTTTTAACTAAATAGTTCAATTTTCAGTTCAAGGAATTAATTTTCAACAAAAAAGAAACGAATTTTCAAAAAAATAGTTCATGGTGTCTACCCTACCTGGAAAATATTACTGTATTTAACTATTTTGTTAGAAAATTATTTGTTTTTTGGTTTAAAATTAATTATTTAAACTGAAAATTTCACTATTCTATTTTTCATATCTGGTTGAAAATTAATGTATTTTGTTAAAAATTCAACAGTTTATTTGCAATTTTTTCTCTCTCTTGACTGAAAAATCTTTCTTAGTTGAAATTTTTACTCACGTTGAAAAGTCGACTTTTTTGGTTGAATTCAACGGTTTTTGATTAAAATTTAACATCTTTCTTGGTTGAAATATTAACTACTACAGTTTTTATTCCGAATTCCTCTTTTTTGAATAAAATTCAATTACTTAGTTGAAAGCTAAAATTTTTTTGTTTAAAATTATTTTTTTTAGTTGAAAAATCATCATTTTAATTGAAAATTCGTCTCTCTGATTAAAAAACGAGTTATTTTGTTGAAAATTCATAACTTTGTTTGAAAATGTAAGGATTTTTTGGAAATCTTTTTTTTCAAACTGAAAATGTAAATAAATATAACGGTTCCAATTTATCTTTTTGAATTGAGGATTTATGTATTTTGTTGAAAAATCGTCTATTTTGGTCCAAAATTAATCTTTTTGCTTTATTTTAGTTGAAAATTCATAACTTTGTTTGAAAATGTAACGATTTTTTTGAAAATTACTATTTTTTTAACTGAAAATGTAAATAAATGTAACGGTTCAAAGTTATCTTTTTTAATTGTGAATTTATGTATTTTGTTGAAAAATCGTCTATTTTGGTAGAAAATTAATCTTTTTGCTTGAAAATTCATTTTTTGGTTGAAAATTCATCTATTCCAGTTAAGATTCATCACTTTGGTTGCATTTTTTTGTGGTCAATTCAATTATTCTAGTTAAAGATTCATAATTTTAGAGAAAAATTAATCTTTTTGATTTAAAATTAAACTATTCCCGTTGAGGATTCATAACTTTGTTTGAAAATGACTTTTTTTTTAAACTGAAAATGTAAATTAATGTAACGGTTCCAATTTATCTTTTTCAATTGAGAATTTATGTATTTTATTGAAAAATCGTCTATTTTGGTAGAAAATTAATCTTTTTGCTTTATTTTAGTTGAAAATTCATGACTTTGTTTGAAAATGTAACGATTTCAAATTTTTTTTATAACTGAAAATGTAAATAAATGTAACTGTTCCAATTTATCTTTTTTAATTGAAAATTTATGTATTTTGTTGAAAAATCGTCTATTTTGGTAGAAAATTAATCTTTTTGCTTGAAAATTCATCTTTTTGGTTTAAAATTTAAATATGTCAGTTAAAGATTCATCATTTTAGTTGAAATTTGATCTTTTTTAGTTCAAAATTCAACTATTTGGTTGAAAATTTATCTTCTTCAGTTGAAATTTAAACTATTTTGTTCAAAATTCAACTATCTCGTTGAAAATTCATTTATTTTGTTGAAAAAATCGTATTTTTTGGTAGAAAATTAACCTTGTTTGAAAATTCATGTTTTTGGTTGAAAATTAAAGTTTTCCAGTTAAATACTCCTGACTTTAGTTAAGAATTCAGATTTTTGGTTGGAAATAAAACCACGTGGTTGAGAGTTAAACTATTTTTTTTAATTCATCTTTTTGCTTTAAAATTCATCTATTTCAGTTGAAGATTCATCATTTTAGTTGAAAATTCATCAATTTGGTTGAAAATTTTGTTGTGGAAAATTAATTTTTTGAACTGAAAATTCAACTATTCTATTTTTGGTTATCTTCTTTAGTTCAAAATTCCAACTATTTGGTTGAACATTGATCTTTTTTAGTTGAAAAATTGTCGTTGTTGGTACAAATTTCTTGGTTGAAAATTCAACTATTTGGTTAAAAATTCATCAATCTTGTTGAAAATGAAATACTTTTACTTAATAAGTTAGGAATTTGAATCGGTTTAAATTGAATTTAATATAGTAACCATATTAATGTTACCTAAATATGCACTAAATTTTAAATATAAGATAAAACGAAATTTTTTTTTAATTATTCAAATTCATGATCTTTAAAGACAAATTCAAGAAATGATTAATTATGTTTTCAGTATTATTGAATTAAACGTTGGTGCTAATAGATTTAAGAATACCATGTAATATAATTTGTTAAAGCTTTATAAATTAAACATATTCATTGAATCCCTAGAAACTGAAAAAAACATTATTTATAATAAACTCGTGAAACTGTATCATATTCAGAGTCCAATGTTTAAAAAATGGGAAATATTTGAATGGCTCCGTACTATAAAAAATTGTACTTAGAAAAACTTGATATACCTGGAATTGTCAGGGAATTGTAGTTAAATCTAGTAATATAAAACTACTTTTACAAATGAAAACACCTTGTTATTTAATGTTATAATACAATTTAAAAAATTTAAGCACGCTCTCAAAAAAATTCCCTGACATTTCCAAGTTTTTCCAGGTATTTTAAAACTTACTTGGGTCAATGAAAAAACGATATCTTTCGAAAAACCATCAAAGGTGTCATTTAACTAGATACTGCTATAGACAAAAAGTTTTTGTGGCTTAAGACTTGTTTATTGATTGCAAATTTTACATGTTTCTTTCCCCATAAGTAGGTATGGATATTTACACTTGCCTTTCATGTGCAGTAGAATGTAAATCTGCCCGATGATTACTAATATTATCGAAAGTCGTTGTTACATTAAATTGATCAGCTTTTACTGTCTACTAATTTCTATAACTCTTTGCTCACTGCAACGACACTCCACATAACTCATTTTTGGTTCTCGCCATAAACTGAATTTATAAAAAGACACCTTTATAACGTCTTGATGATACACAGTACAATCGTTGAGCGCTCTTTCAATAACTTGGAAATCGGTACATGTAATATACGGTACATTTCCAACTTGCGCGTACTGTTCGGAAAGAACAAGATTTAAAGATCATTGTAAGGCGTTATCCTCAATCACGATCCTCTGTAGATGATGCCGACTCGTTACCAAAACAAATGTCAGAATTGCATTCGTCCGGTGCCGAATAGTAATTTTCGCTGACCTGTAAGAAGTATAGTTTAATGCTGAAAAGTAGAGGGCATAAACCAAACTAGTAGTCTCGACATGCTGAGGGCTTATTTTTCAAGTTCAAGAAAAAAAAACGTAAAACAAAAGAAAATAAAACGTAGCCAATAAAGAGGGTAAAACGACAAAGAACATTCTGCTTGGAAATTTCAAGTAACCCGTTTAAGAGTGCTGAAAACGCAATAAATTAATTTCGCAACTCGTTTCAAAATGAGAACTTGTAATGAAAAAAATAGGGCAAGAATTGATTGACCCGCGTTAGAATTCTTGATGAATTTTAGTGACAACGTCACAATTAACGTTGCAAAAAATCTGTCGTACTCATAAAATCAATCTGCAGAATGAAAAGCTACGTTTCACGCGGATTCCAGGTTTATTGAAAAATAAAAAATAAAATATTTATTTTCTGGGACTGCGTCGGCGTCGACTCTCTCTATTCCTTTCGGCTCGCCTCATCTCTTCCAGTCGGCGCGCATGTTCTGCCATGTGCTGTCTTCGCATCTCTTCCTTCACCACGATCTGAAATTGAAGATGAAAATAAATCAAATCAAATGTAGCTGGTAATATTTAGACTAGATAAATTATACCTCACTGCTCAAAATTATGTCGAAAAAGGGGAAATAGGGCGATTTTTGATTAAAATATGGGAATAATAGGGGACTGAACTCTTTTAAATAGAATTAATGTAGGTATCATGTCGAATTCAATACCATATGCTCTAAATTAAAACAAAATAGTTGAATTTTCAACTAGGAACGATTTTCTACTAAAAGAGATGAATTTTCGTCCAAGGCGAATTTAAAACAAAAATTATTTTTAAACCAAATAGTTGAATTTTCAACTAAATGCTCGAATTTTCAAACCAAAAAGAATAAATATCAACCAAATAGCTCAATTTTCTACCAGAAAAGTTAATTTTTCACCAAGAAAGATGAAGTTTCTATAGAAAAGATGAATTCTTAACGATAAATATAATAGTTGATATTTCAACCCAACAAGATTTTTTAAAATCAAAAACAGGTGAATTCAAACAAAAAGACGAATTTTCAATAAGATACATCAATTTCCAACCAAATGGCTGAATTTTCAGTTTAAAAATTAATTTTCAACAAAAAAAAACTAATTTTTAACAAAATAGTTAAATTTTCGGCCAAAAAGATGAATATTTAACCAAAAATTAATTTTTAATAAAGAAGTTCAACATTCAACCAAGTAGTTGAATTTTCAACCAAAAAAAGACGAATTTTCAACGAAAAATATAATAGATGATATTTCACCCAAAAAATATTTTAATTTTTTATTAAAAAAAAAAAAAACAGTTGAATTCAACCAAAAAATACGAATGTAGAACAAAACAGTTGAATTTTCTTCAAAAAGATGATTTTTAATAAAGAAGTTCAACATTCAACAAAACAGTTGAATTTTCTACCAAAAAAGATAATTTTTAACGAAATTGTTTGAATTTTCAACAAAATAATTAAATGTTCAACTAAATAGTCTAATTTTTAACCAAATGAGATGAATTCCGAATAAAAAATATAATACTAGGCTTTTCAAAGAATTAAGAAGACTAAGAATACAATAACACTACTTGGAAAATTTTCTATCCAAAAAGACGAATGTTCAGCAAAAAAGTTGAATTTTAGACCAAAAAAGATACTTTTTAACAAAATAGTTGAATTTTTAAGCCAAAAAGACGAGCTCAATTTTCAAGAAAAAAGTTCATTTGAACCAAGATTTTCGATAAAAAAAAGATGGCTTTGTAACGAAATAGATGAATTTTCAACAAAACAATTGAATTTTCAACAAAAATAGTTGAATTTTTAACTAAATAGTTGAAGTTTAGATATTTCAAGCAAAAAGATTGAACTTCAACCAAAAACAGATGCATTTTCAACCAAATACTTAAATTATCAAGTCAAAAAGATGCATTTTAGGAGACTTAAATTTCTAACCAGAAAAGTTGAATTTTTAACAACAGCAAAATAATTTTCAACCAACAAGGATGAATTTTTAACGGGAAAAGAGGAGAATAGGGGAAAGAGTGTGAAGTCTGATAAATGGAAAATCTAAATCTAAAATTCGTATAATTTACCTGCTCGTTTGTGAGAGGTAACCAATATATGCAGGGTGTGGCTTTAGTTTTTCTAAAGAGATCGTCCAGCAGCTTCGCAGGAGGAGGATCATCTTCCTTCTTCTTAAATTTGCGAGCTGGTGCCGGCAAATGAATTTCTTTTGGTGGAGTCTGGCTCCTGTGTCTCTTCTTCTTTTCAAATTCCTTTTTCTCTCGCTCCTCCTTCAACACGTGCAGTTGGCCATCCTCCTTTCCCAAGTCCCACTCTCGTACGACCATTACCTGCAAAAAAGTAATTAAATAGTTCATATAAATTTTCATTCATATAAAAAACCAATTTTCATTCATATAAAAACAAAATAGTTCAGTATTTAACCAAAAAGATGAATTTTCAACACAACAGATGAATTTGAAAAAAAAAAAATTTTTAAGGAAAAAGTTAAATTTCCAACGAAGTAGATTAATTTTTCACCAAATAGTTGAATTTTCAACGAGATTGATTTTCCAGAAAAAAACATGAATTTTCAACAAAACAAGATAATTTTTTAACCAAAAATTAAATAGTTAAATTTTCAGTTAAGAAAATTATTTTACAGAAAAAAAAGGAATTTTCGACAATATAGTTAAACATTCTACCAAAATAGTTTAATTTGAAATCCAATAAGGCGAGATTTCAATCAACAGTTGAATTTTCAACAAGAAAAAATGGCTTTTTAACAAAATTGTTTAATATTCTATAGAAGTAGATTAATTTTTCACCAAGCACTTGAATTTTCAACTAATAAAATGAATTTTCAAACTAGAAGATTAATTTTAAAAACGATGACTTTTCAAACAAAAATGGAATCGTTCAATTTTCAACCAAACTGATGAATTTTCAACTAAAATGATGAATCTTTAACAGGAATAGTTCAATTTAGGCTGTGTCTAGTCGTCCCGAAAAACTCGGAAAAATTAAGAAAAATATTTGACTAATTATCGCGAATTTCGGGACGAGACACTTCACTGAATTTTAAACCAAAAAGATGAAGTTTCACCTAATCCTAAACTGATGAAGCTTTCACTAGAATAATTTCATAGAAAAAAGACGAATTTTCAACTAAAGATAATTTTTCAACTAAAAATTAAATAGTTAAATTTGTAGTTAAAAAAAATTGTTGTTCAACCAAAGAGATGAATTTTTATCTAAAATTATGGAATATTCAACTGGAATAGTTACATTTTAAGTAGAAAAAATTAGTTTAAAAAAATTCTCCAAAATAGTTAAAGTTCCAACTGAAATCGTTAAATTTTCACTTAAAAAAAATTAATTTTCTGCAAAAAAAAACAAAGAATTTTTAACAAAATAGCAAATTTTATTATCAGCGAAATGAATTTTCAATTTAATAGTAGTTCATATTTTACCAAAAAAAGATTTTTGCTTCTAAAAACGATCAATTTTCAACCAAAGAAAAGAATAGTCAAATTTCCAGTTAAAAAAATTAATTTCAAACCAAAAAAACAACGAATTTGCAACAAAATAGCAAATTTTATTATCAACGAGATGAATTTTCAATTTAATAGTAGTTGATATTTTACCCAAAAAAGATTTTTGCTTCTAAAAACGATCAATTTTCAACCAAAGAAAAGAATAGTCAAATTTTCAGTTAAAAAAATTAATTTTAAACAAAAAAAACAACGAATTTTCAACAAAATAGTTCAATACAGTAATATAAATCTACTTTTACAAATGAATGAATTCCCTGACAATTTCAGCTTTTTCAGGTAGGGTTAAAAAGTTAAAGGTTAAACCCTGAAAACCTTTCGAAATCTTTGGAAATTTCAATTTTTGAGATGGCGGAAAATAGTGGCTATAGTGAAACTTTTGGTCAAAATAGTGTAATATTTATAATATTAATAATAAAATATGTTTTCAATTATTTCCAGTTATTACCTTGGTTCCTCCCACTTGATTTTTGTCGTCACGTGTCCAGTCGCGTTGCCACGAATCCGACTGCACAAGAGGTTCCGCCTTGCGGGAAACAGGTTGGTCTGTGCATGTATCTCGGGCCAATTGCATATCCTCCTTCGACGCGTACTCCACCTGAAGCTTTTTAGGATTCGATGTTGGCCACGAAATTCCGTGTAACGCCTGCCTCGTCTCGAACGCTTGGTCTTCATTACTATACTGCAATTCGCAAGAGTATTGTCAGCATTTATTGTGTTTGGAAATAAGATTAGTAAAGTTTAATTAGTTGCGAGGACAAGACGAACCTCTACGAAACATTTAGACTTGATTCTATCCATCCAAAAACCACCCTCCACAATAGATCCAGTGCGGGATAAAAGTTCCTTAATCTGAGTTAGAGTGAAGGGCCGCACCAGGTTCTTAATCAAAAGTATACTGGTTGCTTTTCCAGAAGGTGAACTGGGCGCCTTTGTGTGAGGAATGTCTCTAACTACAGATATTTTTCTCCTTGAGCCTGAAATAATTCAAGGCAAATTAATTTTTGTCAGTTGATTTAAACAGCAATCAGATTTAAAAAAACATCAGGTTTTGGATAAAATAGGGGAATGGATTGCCTTTTTAACAAAATAGACGAATTTTGAACCAAATAGTTGAATTTTCAACCAGAAAGATTAATTTTCAAACAAGATTATTTTTTTTATCAAAAAAAAAGACGAATTCTCAACTAAAAGACGAATTCTAAACGAAAAATGTAATAGTTAATATTTCAACCAATCAAGATTTTAATTTTAAATAAAAAACAATTGAATTGAACCACAAGAGATACATTTTCAACAAAAGAGTAGAGTTCTCGAGCCTAATAGTAGAATTTTTAACCAAAAGAGATGAATTCTGTGCCAAAAATAGAATAGTTTTGATAATAGTTTTCAATCAAAAATATTTTTATTTTGTTATCGTGTTCTAATCTTTTGTTCTATTAATTTAGTTCGCTTTAAAGCGACAAAACGAGAAAAAGGGGAAGTTTCTTGAAAACAGAGGAAAATAGAGAAATTTAAATAGGGGGGGGGGGGAGTGTGAAACCTGTTTTTATAAGAGTAAAGGAACCAATTACCGATGGTGCACCAATTGCAGAGGATCGATACACATATTTTTATGATAAATAGTGAATTATAATTAAAATTTAAAAACATACCCTTTGGTTAAACACAGGGTTTAGGTTTATTCTGCGTTTTCGCGTTTCTAGTGAGTTCAGTTGCCAATATGAATTAGGAATAATTAAAAACAGGATAAATAGGGTGATTTTTCACGAAAATAGGGGAACAATAGGGAAATAAATTCTTAAAATAAAATCAATGTGGAAGCCATATCAAATGCAATATGTAAAGTTTTAAATTCCTCAGATTTGAAGTCGAAATATATTTAATTTGCAACAAAATAGTAGAATTTTGGACCACAAAAGATTACTTTAACAAAATAGTTGAATTTTCAACACAAAAAGTTGAATTTTTAACAAAAAAACCGAACAGCTTAATTTTCAACCAAGATAAATTTTCTACCAACTTAAAAATTATCAACATAATAAATGAATTTTCAACGCGAAAAGTTAAATATTCAACAAAAACGTTTTATTTTCTACCAAGAATGATTAATTTTCTACAATAAAAGATGAATTTTCAACAAAATAATTAAATTTTAATCAAAGTAGGTAAATTTTGCACCAAAAGGCTGGATTTTTAACCTACGAACATGAATTTCTAATAAAGAAGTTTTTTTCTACCAAAAGACGAATTTTAAACAAAAAACATGAATCCTCAACCAAATAGATGAATTTTCAACAAAATAGATTAATATTCTACCCAAAAAGGCGAACCTTCAAGAACAGTTTTCAGTCTAAAAATTCGAATGATTTAGAAAACAGTTGATCTTTACACCGGAAAAGATGAATTTTCAACAAGAAGATTAATTTTCAACAAAAGAGTTTAATTTTTAAACAAATATTTAAATTTTCTAATAAACAGATGAATTGCCCACCAAGAAGATTAATGTCCTACCAAAAAAGACGAATTAAAAAAAAAAGTTATGTTTCAACCAAATAGACTTATTTTCTACCAAACTGTTGAATTTTCAAGCCAAAAAGAATTTTCGAATTTTCTACAATAAAATTGTATTTTCAAATCGAAATTATAAATTTTTAACAGAAAAGTTATTTTGCAATTTCCAGCTAAAATTATGAATCCTAAAAAAACGAATTAAAAAAAAAAAGAGTTCAACATAAAACCAAATAGTTGAATTTTCAACCAAAGTAATGATATTTAACCAAGAAGATTAATTTTCTACCAAACAAGACTAATTTTGAATCAAATAGTTGAATTTTCAAATAAAAAAATTATTTTTTAACAAAATAGTTGAACTTTTAACTAAAAATGATCAATTTTCAACAAAAAAGGAAAAAGTTAAATTTTCATTAAAAAATTAATTTTTAACCAAAAATGGAACGAATTTTCAACAAAATAGTAAAATTTTTAGCTAAACGAGATGAATTTCGATCCATGAATATAATAGTGGACTTTTTTAAGCAAAAATTATTAATGTTTAACCAAAAATAGTTGTATTTTCTTATTGGGTTGTATTAAATCAGTTAGAATTTAAGCGAAAAAAAATCTGCCCGCTTCGCGGGCACATTCTCATGGCGCGCTTCGCTCGCAAGTTTGAGCGCGCCTAGGGCGCGCGACTGTTGGATCTCGCGCTTCGCGCTCGATCATATATTTATCTCGCGCTTCGCGCTCGATTATGTATTCACCTCGCGCTACGCGCTCGGGCGTATTTGCATCGCGCTTTACGCTAGGCTCCTCTAGATTTTTGAACTTCGTGTTCGACTTCGATGAAAAGAAAAAGTTTGTTTGCAAATATTATAAAATTATCAAAACCTCTACATATTAAGTGATTGTTAAATTTGCTTTTATTTTAGACTGAAAAGGAACTTTATTTACTCAAGGTTCTATCGACCTTAAGGAACACATTCTCATCCAGACACTCGCGCTTCGCGCTCGATATTTGATTTGAAAATCATTTGAACCGTATGATAGAAACAAAAAAGTTTGAGCCCACTTACGGCGTGCGATTTGGTAAATACACTGAGCGCGCACTTTGTGCTTCGTGTTATATGTTCTTCATATACAAATTACTAAATTTGTATTTGATTTCAAATGAAAAGTAATGATATAATTCAGGCGACAAATTTTATTAGTTAACATTTTATTTTAGCTTGTGCCGTTTATCAAAAAAGTTAATTTTTTCATTTTGAATATATTCTTACCACAAAAATTGATTACGGGTGTGTAAGTCTTTTTTGAATGCACAATTTTTGTTCATTTATATGTTTTCGTACCTTGCATTGTTTTTTCAAAAATTTGATTTTTTTACTGTCAATGTTATTTTCACGAATAAAACAAAAACCACGCATCCTATCGAAACATGAGTCACAATAAATTTGTACCTCTTCTTTGGATGAACAAATTTTGTTTCGGTCATTTTTTCGTAGCTGGTAATATTCGTCTGAAAATTTGATTTTTCTATTTTCAATGCTGTTTTTTACGAATAAAACAAAAACTACGCGTCATATCAAGAAGTGAATGATAAGAAATTTGTAGATCTTTTTTAGGTGCACAATTTTGGTGAGATGACCTTTTCTGGTATCTTGCATAGTTTTACAGCAAAATGGCTTTTTTGATTTTTCATTAATTTTTTGTGCGATCAAAATTTGAATTTTTTATTTTTCGAAAAATTCAAAAAGTTGTCATGAAAATATTATAGGGTGTTCAGGAATCAACGTTTTTCTCCTCTTGACTTTTTTTCATATCGTGCGTTTTTCGGCTTAAAATGATCATTTTCGTTTGTTTTTTGGAATTTTGAAAATGCTATAACTCCAGTAATTTTTTTTTTATCACGAAAAGTCATAAGAATATTTTGTTCGTCATTTTGCGTACTACTAATAACCGTACATAGAATTTTCAAATCTTCCAAAAAAGTGGTCTCAAAAATTTTCAAAATGTGCTCACTTTTTGGATTTTCATCCAAAATAGCTGGTTAACGAACTCGTTCTCTATTTTTCGGCCATAAAAAAGTGTGCCAAAGCTCAATCAAATCTGATCATTTTTTCGAAAGTTATCGTGGCTACAGACAGACAGACAGACAGACTACAGACTACAGACAGACAGACACCTTCGTAAAAATCGTTTTTTCTGACTCAGGAGGTCTCAAAACGTGGAGATTTGATGAAAACCGACTATGTCAAATTTTACATAAAACCAATACCTTCTCATTAGAATGAGAATGTAAAAAACGAGAAACAGGGAAAATTTGTTAAAAAGAGGGGCAAAAAGAAAACATCTTATATTTGAATGCTACTGCGGTGATTAGGATGAATCAAACTTTTTTCAAATAATTATATTACTTGCAAAAATTGCATTTAGTATTTTTCGAAATAAATCTTCGGTTATATGGAGACAATTTTTGACAAATCACCATATTTCGATGACCCACCTAGAGAAATGGTGATATCGATTTTCTCGTTCATGCCTCATTTGTCAAAATTTATAAATATTAGGTTAAGACAGGTTATGCTAATGACAGTTAAAGACTTGATGTTCAGCGTGTTTAGTTTTAAAAAAAAAACCTAAAAAAAAGTCCTTATTTTTTTACTCGAGGGTAAATCACAATTTTTGTTTCCCATTTTTAATTTCTGAAAGAAAATACATACAGAAATGAAAGTTCTATAAATTTACTGTCCGGCCAAATAAGTTTCAAAGTTGTGGGAATTTTCATTTTTAAAAAAGAGGATAGCAAAGTTTGAGGTTGCCTATTTCCTCGACAATTGGTTCCTTATCTTAAATCGTATTTTTATCTGGTATTTTACCTATGTGATTATCCGCTTTTGCATCTCCCTTCCTAGGACCTTCCATTTTTTGAGCAATTGTTTCTTCTTTGACCGTGTATTCGCCATTGCTGTCGCTTGTATTGTGTTTTTTCTCTCGATCTTTGCCACTAATTTGCTCATCCTCATCGTCTTTGGAAAGACGAACTTCTGTGATTGACAGTGGCTTCGCTCCTGGCACCAATGCCTATTCCACAAAACAAACAAAAATCATTTTTGTTTTTTTAACAAATTTCTATTTGCATAACTGAGCAACTATAGACATATTCAGATATTTATTTACCTTTAAAGAATCTGTCGAGACAGAAAAGTCAATGGTTGTGTCTGTTGAAAGAGTTGTTCCCCATCTTCGCCTCTTAGGAATTACTCGTTTTTGCTCTGTCTTATCGTCTGTATGATTTTCCTGAAATTCAAAACTCTATTTTTATACCCAACAATTATTTTTAATTCGTATACAAATATAAATAAGTGATTATGATTCAAATTATCACTTATGAAAGAAGAACAAACCTTAGTCTGAGTCGAATCTGTGCTGGCACTCAAACTAGTATCTTCATTTTTGTGTTCATCTACCGATACTCGAGTACTGCTGAAAAAAATGATTAAAATTATTTTTTAAATCCTATTCAAGTTCCTAGGATTTCAAGGGACACACAAAGCTTGAACCCTCCATGGTGACGTCAGAAACACGATTCCCCACCCCAATTTGAATCAAAATTTTTATTCTTCGATTACATTTGATAAACGCCTAAAATAAAACACACAACATACAAACATAATATTTCAACAGACTTCACGACTCAAAATGGCCTCAGAAGAGGGAAACTGAATGTACAGATGCCATACTGAATTCAATGTGAAACGGTTAGGATTTAGAGTCGAAATATATTGCATTTGCAACAAAATAGTTGAATTTTCAACGAAAAAGTTGAGTTTTCAAGATAAAAAGTCGAATTATTTAGAAAATAGTTGACTTTTAAACCCGAAGAGATGAATTTTCAACTAAGTAAGATGATTTTTCAACAAAATAGTTGAAATTTGGAAAAACAAATTAATTAATTTTAGACTAAACAGTTGCATGTACAACCAAATAGTTGAATTTTTAACAGAAAAAGACGAATTTTCAACAAAATAGAAGAATTTCAAACCCAAAAATATTAATTTTCTACCAAAAGAGATGAATTTTCAACTAAGTAAAATGATTTGTCAACAAAATAGTTGAATCTTCAACAAATTAATTCATTTCAATTTTGACAGTTGCATTTGCAACCAAATAGATGAATTTCCAACCCAAAAAGATTAATTTGCGACCAAAATAGATGAATTTTCCATGAAAAAGTTGAGTTTTCAACATAAAAAGTTGAATTATTCAGAAAATAGTTTACTTTTAAACCCCAAGAGATGAATTTTCAACTAAGTAAGATGATTTTTCAACAAAATAGTTGAAATTCCAAAAAACAAATTAATTAATTTTAGACCAGGCAGTTGCATTTTTAACAGAAAAAGACGAATTTTCAACAAAATAGAAGAATTTCCAAACCAAAAATATTAATTTTCTAACAAAAGAGATGAATTTTCAACGAAAAGTTGAGTTTTCAAGCTAAAAAGTCAAATTATTTAGAAAAAAAGTTTACTTTTAAACCCGAAGAGATAAATTTTCAACTAAGTAAAATGATTTTTCAACAAAATAGTTGAATTTTCAACAGAATAATTAATTTCAAACTTGACAGTTGCATTTGCAACCAAATAGATGAATTTCTAACCTAAAAAGATTAATTTTCGACCAAAATAGATGAATTTTCCACGAAAAAGTTGAGTTTTCAAGATAAAAAGTCGAATTATTTAGAAAATAGTTGACTTTTAAACCCGAAGAGATGAATGTTCAAGTAAGATGATTTTTCAATAAAATAGTTGAAATTTCAACAAACGAATTAATTTTAGAATAAACAGTAGCATTTACAACCAAATAGTTGAATTTTCAAACAAAACCACGAATTTTCAACAAAATAGATGAATTCTCAACAAAAAAATATTACTTTTCTACCATAGAGGACGAATTTTCTACCAAGATAGTTGAATCTTCAACCAAGATAGTTCGATTTTCAACCAAAAAGGCTGACTTTTTAACAAAATAATTAAATTTTTAATAAAATAGATCAAGTTTCAACCAAATACTCAAATTTTCAAACAAAAAAGACTCAACTTCAACCACAAACCGTTGTATTTTTAACAAAATAGTCGAATCTTCAAGCCAAAAGACGAATTTTTTAGAAAAAAGTTGAATTTTCAACCCAGAACGTTCCTATCAAAAAAGATGAATTTTCCATCCAAAAAGACGAATTTTCAACAAAACAGTATCATTTTTGAACAAAGAAAATTACTTCTTAACAAAATAGTTGAATTTTCATCAAAATAGTTGAATATTAAAAAAAATATAATAATTTAATTATAAACAAACAGTTGCATTTACATCCGAATAGTTGATCTTTCAAGCAAAAAGGACTAACTTTTCAACAAAAAGTTAAATTTTCTACCTACTAAGATGATTGTTTAACCAAATAGTAGAATTTTCAAGCCAAGAAGACGAATTTTTTGTTAAGGCAGTTGAATTTTCAATCCGAAAGGGCGACTTTTCTATCCAAAAAGACGAATGTTCAAGCCAAAAAGACGAACTTTTTTAGAAAACAGTTGAATTTTCAACCCAGAACGTTTCTATCAAAAAAAAGATGAATTTTCAATCTAAAAAGATGAAGTTTCAACAAAGCAGTTGAATTTTCGAACATAGAAGATTACTTCTTAACAGAATAGTTAAAATTTTAAATCTACCAAGATGAATTTTCAACCAAATGATCGAATTTTTCAACAAAAAAGATTAAACTTATACCAAAAACAGTTGCATTTTCAACCAAATAGTTATATTTTCAAGCCAAAAAGGCGAATTTTTTTAGAAGACAGTTGAATTTTCAATCCGAAAGGACGAATTTTTTGATTCAAAAAGATGAATCTTCAACAAATTAGTCAAATTCTTAACGAAAAATAGAATACATAGTTCATATTTAAACCAAGAAAAAAATTTAATTTGAAATTCAGATCAGTTTAATCCGAATAAAATAGCCCAATTTTCAACAAAGTAGTTGAATCCTGAACCAAAAAAGATTAATTTTTAACCAAACAGTTGCATTTTTAACCAAGAAATATCACATTTCTACCAAAGAGATTATTAAATCCAAAAAGGTTAATTCCCTAGAAAACAGTTGAATTTTCCACACGAAAATATGAATTTTCTACCAAACAGTTGCATTTTTAACCAAGAAATATTAAATTTCTACCAAAAGAGATTATTCAATCCAGAAAGGTGAATTCCCTACTAAACAGTTGAATTTTGCACTCGAAAATATGAATTATCTACCAAAAAATTAATTTTCAACCAAACAGTTGCATTTTCAACAAAACAGTTATATTTTAGGGCCAAAAACGAACTTTCTACAAAACAGTTGAATTTTCAACCCGAAAATATGAATTTTTAACAAAAAAAGTTAATTTTCAACCTAAGAGTTGAATTTTCAACCAATAATAGAATAGTTGAATTTTCAGTCTAATAAATTAATTTAAAAAAAAAAACGAATTTTCAACAAAATAGTTCAACCTTCAACGAAAGAGATGGATCTTCAACTAATAAAATGAATTTTTAACGAAGTAGTTCAACTTTCGACGAAACAGTTAAATTTTAAGTCAAGATGATTTTCTAAACAAAAAAATGAATTTGAAACAAAATAAATTTGCAACTAAAAACGATCTATTTTCAGCCAATAATGGAGTAGCTAAAATTTCAGTTAAAAAAATTAATTTTCAATAAAATAATTAAATCTTCAACCAATACAAAGAATGTTCAACAAAGATGTCAGCCAAAGAGATGAATTTTCAACTAAAATGATGAAACTTCAAATGGAACAGTTAAATTTCTAACTTTTAACAAAACAGTTCAATTTTCAACCAAAAAGTAAAATTTTTAAACAAACAGGAAAAAAAATTATTTACAAAAAGTGGTAACGAGGGGAATAGGGGAAAGATTGTGAATTCTACATTGAGAAGCTTTACATGTAAAGTAAAATCACTAATTTTCATTTGTTCAAGCATTTCAAAAGATTGTCATTCACATTTATATTTTCCATAATTTTTTTTTCGCGTAAAATCACATTCTACGTTACCCCTCCCACAACTACGTCACAAAACCTGTTAATCCCCTCCCCTGGACTGTGACGTAGTTTTTGAATGGCCCCTCAAAGATTAGATAATCTAATTTAAAAATTATCAAGTCTCAAAATACTTACAACGTCCTCTTCAAGTTGATTTTTGCGGGTTTTTGACTAGACGTCGATGCATTTGAAAGACTGGTAATTGATTTATTACCAGTCGTGCTATCTACGATCTTCGTTTCTTCCTTTTCAACATCCTCAGCTTCATTAGCTGTTTGCCGACTATTTACCAAAGGTGAATTCTCTCTCGGCTCTAGCGACTTGGAGCTACTTCTATCCTTAAGATATTCCTTCTCTCTCGGCACCTCTTCCTCTGGAGTTGCGGACTGTTTCGACTCCCTTCCGGTGGACGGTTCATCCTCTGAATCAGGAGTATCAGAATTCGAGGACTCGCGATATTTGCTACGATGCTTCCTACGAGTAGAACGAGAAGACGCTCTCACACTTGATCGGATTTTGACTCGAGTCTCGCCATTGGAATTCGAGTCTGAATGATCATTCTTGTCTCCGTCCCGTTCATCATCACTGCTAGAATCTTTGGGATCATCCCTTTGAGGCGTGTATTGGCCTTTCTGTGGCGTGTCTCGGCTATTTTCAAGCGTATCTTCTTCTCTTTCAGGAACCTGTCCTTCCTTTTCCTGATGTACTTCAGGAGATTCCTCCTCCATTTGTGGAGATTTTCTTTTCTCAAGATCCTCTCCATCCTGAGAAGACTCTTCTCCTTTCTGTGGACTATCTTCTTTGGAAGACACAAGTTCCTCTGGTGAAACTTGTTCCTCTATTACAGGAATTCCCTCTCGAGAAGCTTGCTCCTCTATTTCAGGAACACACCCTTGAAAAACTTGCCCTTCAACTTGTTGAATTTCTTCCTCCTGTTGTGGGACTTGCTTTTCAATTACTGAAAAGTCCTCTTTTCTTTCCAATTCTTCCTTTCCTTTGGGAATTCCCTGATCCTCTTCAGTGTATTTTCCCCCTTTCTGTTCCGTTACAGGAACTTGCTCATCCTTCTCGGTGAATTCCGCGTCCGGTGTGATCTGTTGATATTCCTGGTTGTAGGTCTCGTTTCCCTGTTCCGTCATTATCTCCTGTAGTCTTGAAACCGCCTGGGCGGCTTGATCTGCAGATGTGTCAATTGGATCGGACTTGATATCGTTACTTAGGTTGGAACAACTTGCCTCATTCGAATCGCCTTGCAGATCTATGTTTGGTTTATCGTCAGACAAGATGGCTGAAGTGGATTCGGGCAGGGTCTCCTTGTAATCACTTACCTCTTCGTTGGAGTCCTGACCTGGGGGTATAGAGGAGGCATCGTCAGGTCGCATGCCGCTAGGCTCTACTCGAGGAGAGCCTAGTCGCTCGTCGTTAGAGTCAACCTCCTCGGCAACTCCCTCGCCACTTCCCTGCCACTTGTGTGATCTTTTCCTACTCGTCGAATTGTCTGATGTTTCCGACATATTGCGTTGTCTGCAGAGTTTCAGTTTCTGTATTTCGCCAGGGGACGCATCAGCTCGCGCCACTTTCCAGACGGATCCATTGTCCTCGGTCTCTTGTGGTGTATCCTTATCCACAACAACACCTTCAGTCAATATGACTGGTTCATCCTTTTCAGGAATTGGTTTCAATTCCTTTGTCTGAAGACGAGTCGAATCTTTGCTGCTCTCTCTGGAGAGAGAGGCGTCGGATGTAGCGTCCTCTTGAGAGTCATCTCTCTCGGGAGATGACGATGTTGACCTTTTACCGCGTCGGCGTGATGATTTTCTCGTCGGCTTGTCTACTTTCTTCTCCGGTGAACCTTTTGTTTTGTTTCTTTCGCTTTTGCGCCTCATTTCTGTATAAAAAAACAATAATATATTTAACGATTTTATTAAAAATTAAATAAAACTGCATTCTTTTATGGTAAGGGCTTTCAACATGTAAATTTGCTAAATTCCACTAGTTTGTGTAACGCGGAATATCCCTCACAGAATGAGATATCGACGGGATATCCCATTTATCTTGGGCATATCCTAGGATATCCTACGAGTATTGCGAATGATATCGTACAGGGCGGAAATCTAGATATCCCTGCAATGTCCCAAGGATATCTCAGAATATCCTGAGGATTTTCCACTAATCTCCCAATTTTATATGCCAAGGATGTCTTCAAGATATCCCAATTCTATACCTTGGTATATTCCTGGATATTCAGATATATATATTGTCAATTATATGGATATTCAAACGTATAAATAAAATAACTCTAAAGTCAATCCCAGGTAAATTCCATCATGGATGTCAGTATGTGCGAAAACTATCGCGCAATAATAAGTGTCACTTTAACAAAAGTCATCAATTTCTCGAATATTCAAGCTGGATTATAATCTATTCTTATTGATATTATGCAAACCAACGCCGTATATATTAATTTAATTGTTTTTTGTCGTAAAAAATGATTTTTCCGTTATACTCATAGTGAAAAATGCAATCACAAACTGCGCAATTTAGAGGTTATAGATGCAATAGCAGCCAACTTTTAAATTGTCAGAAAGTGGCTTGTTTTTTATTGTAAGTCTACTGTTATTGGTTATGAAAATCACTTGCGGTAATAATTTTTTTATGACTGTACTGAGATATAATACGAAAGAAACCGAATATTCGAGATTTGTATAAAGTGGTTTTCTGTCAAACGGATGTTTGTGAATCTTTATGTTTTCAGGCATTCTGCATATTTTAATTAATATGCATTCTAGAAATATTGGATTCCATTGCCAAAATTTAGATTTTTGGGACAATTTTCAGGATATCCCAGCTCTTGCCGAGATATCCTAGGGATATGCCAAAGATATAATTTCGTTGTGAGGGATATATCTAATTCCCAAACTCCTAATTCGGCAATCTAAGAATAATTACTACCTCGGAAAGATTGAGAAAGGATTTAAATAATGTTATACCAGTCCTTTTTTATATTCTAACGAAAGTATTTGTAAAGTTATTAAATTTTTATCACATGACAATATAAATACGTTTTATTGGAAAAAATAGTTCAAGGTCCAACACTTGAATATAAATAAATAAAATTGAGACACGTGGACAGTACTATCTTGTGTTTACATAAATCCTCCTTAAGGGCATATGTGATACTTATATATGAGTCACATCAGTTTCCTCAGGTTTGTCCCGGTGGTCTTTTTTTAAAAAACTTCAAAAAATAGTTTCTATTTTACCGAAAATTTTTATTATTTTGGAAAAAACTTGGGGAAAATGATATTGCTCATACAAGTATCAGATCCCCTTAAAACTATTTATAACACAATATTTTAATCGCTGCTCTTAATCTAAGCATACACGTATAAATAAACTGGCTCAATTTCGATTTTCATTAGTAAATAATAAGTTTTCAGCTTTAGTAAACAATCAATATTTATATAACCTTCTTAGACAATGTTATCAAGATTAAAATAATAGTAGGTTTTCAAATTGGAATATGGGACTAGAATTTGTAGGTCATTACATCAATACCAAACTAGTACAAAAATATTACTAGTTGAGGTGTGACTGCGACTGAAGAAGAGCTGAAATTCAATTTTTTATTGAAATTCGTTACAGCGTGTACACCTAGATAAATTAACATCCAAGGAATGAACATTTCGCACATTATTAAAGGCAAATCGTCCTTTTTTGCTAAGAAAATGAAGAAAAAAAGCACATAACCTAAATCAAAGCCTATGTCATTCCGGTAGCCCACATCAACAGAATGCACTACCATAAAACTTATATCTAAACAAACTCTTTTTAAAAAAATGCATCATCATACCGAAACAAACTTCAGTAGAAAATCCTCCTTTTGTAATTAAACAACTATTAAACTTTCTCACTGTTCGTTGATTAAAATCGTTACGCTATGACAAAATATTTTCCGGCATCGTGTAAACATCGACCGTGAAGTTACATGAAATTATGCTCCGCACAAGCATCAACAAACAAATGAGAGCAAAACTTAAACCCGAATGAGAAACTATATTTCAGCATATCTGATACGTCGTATCGATTTTGACCGGCAAGTGATAATAATATTTTTTACGGATGCAGTAGAGATAGATTTTTTTCACTGAAGCGTTGTGGGCGATATTTGGTCGTTCACGGAAGCGCGCCCAAACGTCAAAGAAAACTGAATGTTACTTACTTGAAAATATGCACCGTCGTTAAACAATGATTCTATCGACGTTTAAGCTTCTGTAGGCTTCACGACTTTTAAAAACTGACATAAAATACAAGCAGCCACAACGATGCTCGCTGTAATAATAATTTTATCGAACAAGCTCTCTCCCACACGATAATGAATGATCTCAATGATCGCACCTCATATAACTAGAACCATAGAACATAAAATGCTTTCGTATATAGATATGCGATTTAAGAGTAAGAACAGGTACATTAGGGTCCGCTCACACCTCGGAAACCAGTAGGAAAAATCCCTAGAGAATTAGAAATTTCACTATGTGACGTAGCGGACAAGATGGCCGCACACCAAGGGTCAAACAATAATATCAATTGCATGGAACAAAACTTTATTTTGTTGAATAGCTTGAGGAAAAAATTGTTTTCGCTATAAATATATTTGGATATTATTTTTTATTCTTCAAAATCCAATCAATGTAATAATAAACTCATTAAAAACAAAAAAATTATCGATTTTATTATTGAATTGAATAGTCTTTGATAAATAAAAAATATTATCCAAATATACTTACAGTAAAATTTTTTTTTTTTATGTTATTAAAAACATGAAGTTTTGTCTTATGCGATTGGTAGTATTGTTTGGCCCTCGGTGTGCAGACTTTGTATTTCAATTCCAATGGTCTATTATTCATATTCTTTGCATAATATGGGTGAACTTTCTCGCTATATACATTAATTAGAGTTCAGTTAAGCTTACAATAAATTAAAACTTAAATGAAATAGTAAAATAATTGTGTTAAAAAAAAACATTTTTAACGAGAAATGTATTTTGTTACGGTATAAGATGGAAATTTGATCTGAAACACTTTGTTTTCAATACACTTATTTTTCAGACTTATACTTTCATGCCAAAATTAAAATGCTCTTCGAAAAAATGACGTACTCTTTCTAGTTCTGATTATTGAAACCTCGAAAGATGTCTGCACGCCGAGGGTCAAGCAATAATACTAATTTCATGAGACGAAACTTGACTTTTTTAATAAACTGGACAAAAAAACATTATTTCTTACCATAAGTGTATCTGTATATTATTTTTATTTTTCAAAAGCTATCCAACTAAATAATAAAATAGTTGCAAAAAAATATCGTTTTTATTATTTACTTAAATATATTTTGAGAAATTAGTACAAATATTTTAATATACATTTATAGTGAAAACACTTTTTTTTCAATTTATTAAAAAAATGAAGTTTCGTCGCATGCAATTGGTAATATTGTTCAGCTCTCGGGGTACAGACATCTTAGATTTCCTCCGCCCTAGCTAAAATACCTAATCCCCAATATTTTCGGTAATATGTAATATTACAAAAAATTACTATAGTATTAATAGATTTCACTACCAATTTGGATAAAGTTCCGAATAGTACATACCTCCGAATAATTTGAAACTGCGTATACCCATGTATTTTGACTCGCTAATTACGAAAATGATAGTGAAAATACCCGCAAATTTGACTTTCATGGTGAAAACCATGAAAAACCCATAAAGTCATGGTTTTCTGCGTTTATCTCAGTAAATATTAAAAATTTGCAAAAAAGATTCAAATAAAAGTTGTAGATCTTTCAATAGCATATATTTTATGTGAAATACATTTTCAATCTGCGACTGATATTTTTCGAGAAAAATGACGATAAATATGAAAAATAACATAAATACAGCACAATGTATAGCGGTTTGACTTAGATGGTATGGAAATCCCTGGAAGGCTGAATACGGAGAAGCGAACTAGTTACAGGGGTGCCTTCCCGTCCCCGCGTGACGTTGGAAAAGGGTAAGGGTTTGACCAACATTATTTCTGTGACTAGTCACAGGACGTTGGAACCACGAGACGTTGGAAAGAGGAAGGTAAGTGACCCACACTATTTCTGTGACCAGTCACAGGGTTACCTTCCCGCCTCCTACGTGACGTTGGAAAAGGGTAAGGGTTTGACCAACATTATTTCTGTGACTAGTTACAGAGGTGCCTTCCCGCCCCCCACGAGACGTTGAAAAGGGGAAGGTATGTGACCCACATTATTTCTGTGACCAGTCACAGGGTAGCCTTCCCGCCCCTCACGTGACTTATTTTAAGCACAAGATATTGTGCTACACGTCCGCTTGGACATATGCAAATGTTTAAGGCTTCTCGTCCGATCACCGAAGTTAAGCAGCGCTTGGCTCGGCCATACTCAGATGGGGGTCGTTGTACTAGACGGGGTGTGTAAGTTTATCAACTTTTAAGCTGTCTTCGCTCTCGAACTGATAATAATAATATTGTTCTACACATAAAAGGAACATGCTATCCTGGCAAGGGCAACTAATTTTTCACGTTCTCTTGTCGTTAAGCTTTATTTTTTTTTTTAGAAATCCAAAAATTACAAGAACAAAAAATTAAAATACAAAAAATGCAAAAAATAAAATAAAATACAAAAAGCAAAAAAAAAAATGCACTTTAAAGACCAAGCTCCAACCTCCCCGTGGTGAAGTGCGTAAGTAGGCAATACCGAAACTAATTGAGTCTTGGCAAAATGTACTTGCTGAAGCATTATCCCATTTTTCTCTGAAAATAATCGATTTAGCTGATGAATCTGAACCACATAAAAGGCGTATTTTTCTAAGAGCTACAACTTTTATTTGAAGCTTTTTTCCAAATTTTCAATATTTACTGAGATAAACGCAGAAAACCATGACTTTATGGGTTTTCACCATGAAAGTCAAATTTTCGGGTATTTTCACTATCATTTTCTTAATCAGCGAGTCAAAATACATGGGTATACGTAGTTTTGAATCAATCACAGGTATGTACTATTCGGAACTGCACCCACCAATTTTCTGAATTGCAGTTTAGGTGGCCATGGGTAGTGATTAGTGATGGGCACCTGACTGTGGTAATACCTGACCTGACCGGTAATGTCCAGTCATGACGGTAAAAGTTGGTAAAACGCGGTCAGACCCAAATATCTCCAACAGGAAAGTTTTTTTATAGAAAAAAGTGGTTTAGTTGTTAGGAGATCCCGTATGCTAAACTTGTACAAATAGTTCTTCGGTTCTAAATGTTCCAGTTATTCTCAAAGTTATAAAAATGCAAAAAAGCTGAGCATAGCAGACGACACTGTTGACAGTTTCGCGCGAGTTTCGAGGGGAATTTGAAAATGACACTTTACAAATTGACAAATTACATTGAAAATCTATTGCATTTATTAAGTAATATTTTTAAAATAATATTTAGTAGTGTGCTAAGTTATTTTGAATATCATTTCAATGAATATAACACTTAAACATTAAGTCAAGTACTGTGTATCGTATAGGTTATATTTCCTAAATCAAAATACTGTTTTTTTTTGTTTTTAAATAACATAAAATTGATAAATAATTATTATGAATTTAGATTTATGAGTAATTTGTGTAAATAATGTATTATTTTTACTGTCATTGTTACCATTTTTAATTATAATAATTGCCTTATTGAATTTCGTCACATATAAATAATAACAAATAATAAATTATTTACACAAATTACTCATAAATCTAAATTCATAATAATTAGATATCAATGTTATTTTATTTAAAGACAAAAAAAAACAGTATTTTCATTTAGGGAATATAACCTATACGATACAAAGTACTTAACGTAATACTTAAGTGTCATATTCAATGAAATGATATTCAAAATAACTTAACACACTACTAAATATTATTTTTAAAATATTACTTAGTAAATGGAACAGATTTTCGATGTAATTTGTAAATTTGTAAAG
>CAKNYM010050943.1:208974-240768 GCA_932195095.1 Andricus curvator
CTTTACAAATTTACAAATTACATCGAAAATCTGTTCCATTTACTAAGCAATATTTTTAAAATAATATTTAGTAGTATGCTAAGTTATTTTGATTATCATTTCAATAAATATGACACTTAAATATTAAGTTAAGTACTTTGTATCGTATAGGTTATATTCCCTAAATGAAAATATTGTTTTTTTCTCTCTAAATAAAATAACATTGATATCTAATTATTATGAATTTAGATTTATGAGTAATTTGTGTAAATAATTTCTTATTTGTTATTATTTATATGAGACGAAATTCAATAAGGCAATTATAATTAAAAATGGTAACAATGACAATACAAATAATAACAAATAATACATTATTTACTCAAATTACTCATAACTCTAAATTCATAATAATTATTTATCAATTTTATGTTACTTAAAGACAAAAAAACAGTATTTTCATTCAGGGAATATAAACTATACGATACACAGTACTTAACCTAATGTATAAGTGTCATATTCGTTGAAATGATATTCAAAATAACTTAGCACACTACTAAATATTATTTTAAAAATATTACATAATAAATACAACAGATTTTCAATGTAATTTGTCAATTTGTACAGTGTCATTTTCAAATTCCCCTCGAAACTCGCGCGAAACTGTCAAAAGTGTCGTCTGCTATGCTCAGCTTTTTCGCATTTTTATAACTTTGAGAATAACTGGAACATTTAGAACCGAAAAACTTTTTGTACAAGTTTAGCATAGGGGATGTCCTAACAACTAAACCACTTTTTTCTATAAAAAAAACTATCCTGTTGGAGATATTTGGGTCTGACCGCGTTTTACCAACTTTTACCGTCATGACCGGACATTACCGGTCAGGTCAGGTATCACCACAGTCTATCTTCCCTCTACGGTACCGGATTTAGTTCAACTTTTATGAATTTTGATTGGCTTGAGTTGGCGCTATTTTCAAATAACAATTTTATTTGCACGAGGATTTAATACATAATAGAGACAACACTCAAACAAGAACCTTATAAATTATTTGGAAGGTTAGTTATTAAGGTTAGAGATTAATAATATTTACTTTGAAATACATATACTTCAAAATGTTCATAAACAAAAGAAATAATAAAAAATAATATTGTTCAAACTTTTCGCGCCCCATGAAAATATCAAAGTTCCGGTACAGCAGCGACCATTGTTGGGAAACTTTTCTCAACTCTCCCTTGAGGATGTCTAGTCAACACTAGACAACTAGACACAAATAGTCAGTGAATTAAAGGAACCCCATGTTGGTAGAAAACGTCGGCGTAAAGCAGAAACTCATAAGAGTGAAAAAGACGGACAGATCTATTTGTCTCTTTTACTCTCATGAGTTTCTGCTTTACGCCGACGTTTTCTGACCACATGGAACTGCACCTTAAGGGGCTAAATTCGGTAGAGTTCGGTATATTTCCTTATTTACACGGAAACAAAGACCGAAATAGACGAATGGGGCCTAAACCAAAGATATTATAAGCCTAGATGCAGTAGCTCACTAGCGAACCTATAATATGTCTCAAGAACTAAAAAAATATTATTGGTTAAAAAAAGATGGAGATATTTCTGTCTCTTTTCAACCAATGTCATTTTTAGTTCTATGAACTTATTATAGGTTCGCTAGTGAAGTGCCGCATCTACGCATCTAGGCTTCTAATATCTTTGACGACAACTCTGTATAGATTGAAGTTTTGATGAAATGATTTAGAAACAGTGGTTTTATCGTCTGTCATCGGCTTTGGTTTTCGAAAGCATTTGAAAAGCATTTGGAGCAAAATAGTTTTGCAATGCTCTTGTAAACGTTTTCTGTTAAAATGCTGTATTTCACGTACTTTGATTGTTACGGCTAAGAAGAGGGCAAAGTTTTAAACCTATTGGAACAGAAAATAGGAGAGGCGCTATATATATATTATTACAACATTCTGTAAAAACACAACTCACCCTCGTGATATCAAAATTCTTTCGTTATGTATTTCGAAGTAGAGTCACTTCAGGACCGCTCCATTTCAAGCATGTAAGTTAATTATCATCATATTTATTATGAAATTTACTTTTATGCTAAATCCATTATCTGTACTCTAAAATATATCAGGTAGGAACTCGGTTTATTTCGGTTAAAGATTTTTCATTGTTTCTGCAGGAACAGGTCGGTGGAAAATTTGTTGATATCAAGTCACGAAGTTATCAACAGCATCAACGCATCATCGTTGTCAGGGCAGAGTCCTGTAGGAAGTCATGGGAATGAAGTATCCCCAGATAATATACTTGATATTTCCTCTTCAACAGTAAACGAACGCCCCAGTGCTCTGCCAAGTCCGAATTTATCGCCCCGACCTAGTCCAAGATTTTCTGTTAGACACCAGGATTATTTAAAGGATCATGTGGATTTAATTTCCCCATCACAAAAAGAATCAATTCATTCCAGTAAATTGGACGAGCAAGCAATTCAGGTTTCCTGTTTATAATTACTAGAAAATAAATTCGATTATTCTTTTTTTGTATTTTGTAGTATCTATTATCTAAATTATTAGGAGGGAAAAAACAGTTTAAGACGCGCGACCGTTGGTTCTCGCGCTTCGTGCTCGATAATATATTTATCTCGCGCTCGGTCTTTGTATTTCCCCACATTTGTGCATAATCTTTTTAAAATTAAAGGTAAATTCATCGACAACTGTAATTTGGTGATTGTGAATTCTCTTTTGTTAAAGTTCCTTTGGCTTTAACGAACACATTCACATCACATATTTCGTGCTTCGCGCTCGATTTTGTTCAAAATGTGAACTTTTCTACATTGTGTTCAACACTATTATATAAAATCTATATTATATTTATTTCTGTACCACGGTCTGGTACTGCTTATTCAGATGTTGCAAAAGAATGTAAAAATTGTATTTTTCATGGTTACTTTAATATTTGCTCCTTATTTTGCACTAATTTTTATTCTCGGCTATCCTGAAAAATGTATCGTTTCAATAAATTTATATTATTACAATTCATAATATGCATTGGTATTGAAACATACGTATTTTCATTGTCTTGTTTTTATAATTAAAAAAAAGTACGCATCCTATAAAAAAAACAATTTTGTTATTAAACATTTTATTGCAACTTGTGTCGTTTTTCCATAAATTTAATTTGTTTATTTTCAATGTTATTTTTTACGATTCAAACTAAAAATGCGCATCCTAGCGTAAAGTGATTCTAAGCAAATTTGTTGATATAATTTAGGCGACAAATTTTGTTAAATAAAATGTTATTGTAGCTTGTGTCCTTTTTCCAACAAGTTAATTTCGTTATTTTTAATATATTTTTATAACAAATTTGCAGATCTTTTTTGGTTAAACAACTTTTGTCTTTTCATTTTTTTTTCGTCTCTTCTGTCGTTTTTCAAAAAATTTAATTTTTAATAGTATTTTTTACAATTAAAACAAAAATTATGCGTCCTATCAAAAAATTATTGATGACAAATTTGTAGCTCTTTTTTGGACGAGCAACTTTTGTCGAATTTTTTTTTCGGAGCTTGTGTCGTTCGTCCAAAAATTTTATTTTTTTACGATTAAAACCAAAACTACGCGTTCCATCCAAAAATTATTAATAACAAATTTCTAGCTCTTTTTGTATGAACAACTGTTGTCTTACAATTTTTTTTCGTAGCTTGTGTCGTTTGTCCAAAAGTTTAATTTTTTCCTTTTTAATGTTTTTTACGAATAAACAAAAACTACGTGTCCTATAAAAAAGTGATTAATAATAAACTTGCAGATTTTTTTTGGGTGCACAATTTTTGTTCATTCGTCTTTTTGGTATCTTGCATAGTTTGACGGCAAAATGGAATTTTTGATTTTTCATTATTTTTTGTGCCATCAAAATTTGAATTTTCAATGTTTCAAGAAAAGTCAAAAAGTTGTTTAGCTTAGAATCTTCATTTTCGTTTCTTTTTTTGGATTTTGAAAATGCTATAACTCTAATAATTTTCTTTTTATCGAAAAAATTCGTAAAGATAAATTGTTCGAGTTTCCGAGTACTGCGTATAGTCGTACATAGAATTTTTAAATCTTGAAAAAAATGGTCTCAAAAATATTGAAAATGCTCTTTTTGAATTTTCATCCAAAATAACTGGTTAACGAACTCTATCTTACTTTTTGGTCCCTAAAACTGCGTGCCAAAGTACAAGCCAATCCGACCAGTTTACAGAAAAATGTCAAAATGAAGATTTTAAGAACAAATTTATTTAAAATAAAAATTATAATTAAACAATTCAGCGACAAAGTTTCTTGAGACAATTTTTTTTATCAGACGCATATTTTTCGTTTTAATCGTGAAAAATGTTATTAAAATAAAAAATTCCATTTCCTGGGCAAACTGTGCATAAAAAGATGAAATATTAATTTTAACAATTATTCATCTCAAAAGGGTCTACCAATTTTCTAGAAACCATTTTTGATAGGAAGTATATATATCTTTTGTTTCAATCATAAAAAATGTTATTATAATAAGTGATTCTATTTTCGGGCAAAACCATGCCAGACACGAAAAAATGCTAACTAACGAAATTGTTCATCTCAGAAAAATCTGCAAGTTTGGTTCAGACTATATTTTTATAAGATCCATAGTTTTTCTTTTAATTGTGAAAAATGTTATTAAAAATTCCATTTTCCATTTAAACTATGCAGCAGCAAAAATAGGTAAAAAGGAAAAATTTTTATTTATCGAAAACAAATTTATGTATATGTTACTGTTTTAACCCGAATTCAGTTAAAACTAGTTAAAACTCGAAATTACCACGATTATTTGTGGAAACTAGTTTTAACTATTCAAAACGCGTATTAACCAAGTCCTTTATTAAAACCCCAAAGATTCTTTCAATTCCATCTTATTTCGCGTTTTAACTGAAAATATAAATTAAAACTAGATTCACCAAATTATGTTTTTGAAGGAACTAGTTTTCCCTGTAGTATTCAGTGTGGTTTTAACTGATATTTTCAGTTATAACACGAAATCAGATGGAATTAAAAATTTTTTCGGGTTTTCACATAAGCACTTGGTTACTCTGCGTTTTGACTAGTTCAAACTAGTTTTAACTGATTTCAGGTATAAATGGGGACATGTATGTATACACTCTGTACAATAACTATAACTGACTTTTTATAGGACGCGTGCTCATTTTTGAATAATAAAAACAAGACAATGAAAATACATCTGTTTCAATATCAATGCACATTATAAATTATTGTAATAATATACATTTATTCAAATGATGCAATTTCATGGTAGCTGCGAATAGAGATTAATACCAAATAAGGAACAAATATTAAAGCAATTATGAAAATTAATATTTTAAATTATTTTGCAATATTTGAATGAGCAGTCCGGGACCGAGATACAGAAATGGACATAGTTGAACATAATATAGAAAAGTTCGCGTTTTTGACAAATTTTATTCGAGTGCGAGGCACGAGACACGTGATGAGAATGTGTTTGTTAAAGCCGAAGGAGCTTTAACAAAAGAGAATTCACAATAACCAAATTACAATTGTCAATGATTTGACATTTGATTGTCAAAGGTCTTTGCGTAAATTTGGGGTTATGAATTATTAATTAGACAGCGAAGTTAACAACAATTTGAATAATTATATTTAAAAATATTGATTTAGAGTATAAATTATTATAAGTAGGCATTCAAAATTATTTTGTTGAAAATTTAAGTATTTTATTTAAAAGTCATCTTTTTTGGTCGAAAATTCAACTGTTTTTTTGAAAATTCATCTATTTGGACAGAAAATTGCTCCTTTTGGATCGAAAATGTGTTGTGGAAACAAACTTTGTTGGTTGAAAATGTATTTATTTTGTTTAAAATTTAACTATTTTCTCAAAAATTTAACATTTTTTCATACAAATTTAACTATTTCCTCAAAAAGTAATCTTTTTTAGCCGAAAATTCAACTGTTTTGTTGAAAATGTATCCTTTTGTATTTTTTTTTTCTATGGTATAAAGTCATCTTTTTTTATTGAAATAAATTCTAAATTTTTAAATTTTAATCTAAAATTCTTTTGTTTTAATCCGTTTATAAAAGATTAAAATTGTTAAGAAAATTAAAAAGATTGAAAAAAGAAATCCAAAATCCGATTTCAGCGTTACCACGGACGAATTTCCTTATCAAAAAAATAACAGTATGAACATAGATTTCAGTGAAACAAAATCTCTGTTCATACAACGCAGTTATTTTATTTATTTGTATGTTTTATTATTTATTGTTAAAAAATGTAAGTTTAATTTTTAAAGACAAAGAATCATTGTTTAAAATAATTTTTCCGATAAAAAACGCTAACGTGCCCTATTACTATTCAAATATTGTAAATATTCTTTGAAATATAAGGTTTTTTTCATGAACAATAGCAATTTTAGATGAAAAACATTAACATAATGTAACCAGAAATGGTTTAAGATTGTAAATATTCTTTTAAACGTAATGTTTTTTGTTTAAAAAAAAATTTGTTAATTGGATAACTATTAATTTGCCAATGTCGAACCATTTTCAAAAAAATCGAACGATTTCCTCGGAATTGGTTCATGTTTTTAGATCAAAACTTTTTTACCCTCATTCCGGAACTCAATATCTCGGGACTGAGTTGTTATTTTTTATTTAAACTGAAGATTACATTTTTTATCGCAATCCGCAGCCAAGTCTGTTCCAAATTGTTGTCAGTGACGCTTTAAGATTGTCAGTTGACATGTATATTTCCTCGAAAATGGATAACTTGTTTAATTTTCAGCAGTTGCGTTTTCAACCATTGAAAATTGAAGAAAATTTAATTTCCAGCAGTTGAAAATATAACTTCTAAAAATTCAATTTTCAATATTCTTCAATTTTCAACAGTTCAAGTAACAGTTCAGTAAGTCTTCTTCGAAATCTAATTATTTTTGTTTACAATAACGAATTTCCTGTGAAAAACGTGAATATAACCTGAAACTGTTAAAAAATTGAAAATCATGTGCTAATTGTAATTGTAATAACATAAAATTGTTTTAAATTTTTAATTAAATTTTAATGGTTTCTGTTTAAAAATGGCAATTTTCGGTAAAAAAAATGCTAACAAAACCGAAAAGCGTACATTGTTAAAAAAATTGTAATCTTTGAAATCTAATAATTTTTAATTAAAAATATCCATTTCTGGTTTAAAACACACAAAAATACTAATATCTAGCAAAAGGCAATAACATGAAACATGTATGATATTTTGAATAATTTATTCGATAATTTAACAGTTTTAATTAAACCACGCAACAGTATAAAAAATCCCAAATTGAGAAACATAAGGTTTCTTATAATTTTTCGTAATAAAAGGGATTAATTATAGATTCAATTTTTAAATTTAAGATATACAACAACTTCAAGTAATGATAAGCCAATCAGGTTTTTAAAAATAATGATTGCGATATTCTCAGGACATTTTCTTACGTCACTTTTTTAGATAGAAACATGTCCCTTTGTTTTTCTTCTACTTGTTAACCAAAAAAGTCTCTATTTTAGGAAATTCTTAATCGTTCGTCCGATTCAGCAGAACCTGACAAATTTTCAACGCATAGCAGTAAAAAGCAGGCAAGAGCATCAGCTCGCAGTAAAAAGAAATCTTCATGGTATAATGTTCTTTATCCCACTTACAAGTCACGATCAGAAGATTTTAAAAGGATATTCAAGGATGTACCGCATGAAGAGAGACTTGTTGTTGGTTAGTTCTAATATTTTTTACGTCTTCTTGAACTTAACTCATCATTAGGACGATGTACATTAGGGTGGTCCAAATTTATACCTGTAAGCTGGCGATTTTTGGTGACAGATCCTCCTCCCCCTCCCCAATTTGTTCGTTTTCCGGAAAAAGAATTTTGACTCCCATTTGTTTAAACAATTTTTTCGTCCTGTAAGTCGTGAAAAGTTATTGTTTTCTGAAATTAATGTCACAGGTAAAGAATGTTAAGTCTCATATTTTTTGTGAAAAACAGTTTACAGTTATTTAAACAATTGATATAACATTCCTCCTTATCATAGGAAAGATGGAAAAAATTCTAGTTTAAAAAAATTTTTATTCTTTAAACAATTAGGGTGTATGTTCTAAAATAAGAAAATACTGAATAATAAGCGACATAGTGTGAGAGATTTAAAAAAAAAATAATTTTCTCCACCTTTCCTATGAGAAGGCGCAAATTAATGATTTATAATTGTTTAAATAATTGTAAAACTGTCTTTCACAATAAATATCACTCTTAACATTCATTAACTGCGTTACTATTTCCAGAAACTAGTAACTTTTCAAGATTTACAGGGGAAAAAATGGTTTATACAAATGAAAATTGTTCAAATAATTGTCAAATATCATTTACAAAAATATTACTCTCAACATTTGTCAATTGGGTCATTAATTTCAGAAAATAATAACTTCTGAGGATTTACAGTTGAAAAATAGATTAAACAAATGAAAATTGTTTAAATACTTACCACGTATCTTAAACAAGAAATGTTATTCTTGAAATTCATCAACTGGTATCATTTATCCCGAAAAATAATAACTTTTCACTATTTAAAGGCGAAAAAAATGGTTTAAAAAAATATTAATTTCTGAAACATTCCTTAACAAGTGACTAAACTTTAATTTACAAAAAGTTAATAACAAGTACATATTTTATTTGTTTATTTTTTCTAAAACCGAGTTTATCCATTTAAAACCTCGTGTTAATTTCAAAAGCCCGGGGGAACGGGTTAATGTTGACCGATTTTTTTGTGTTTTTTTTTAATACAAATGATGTCTCATACATAAAATACAACTTTCTACTGATAATTATGTTTATATAAATTGTTTAAACAATTTATTATTGTTTTTAGCAATTTTATCTTAGAATAAAGTTAGAAAGTCGCGGTTTTGAACGAATGTTCAACTTATTTTCAACTTTTCAGTTAGAGCGAGGCAATAATCAATTCAAGTTAACAAAAATAATTTTTTAAACAATTTATTTTTATTTATAACGTTATTCTCTTAGAATAATGCTAGAAAGTTGCGGCTTTTCTGCAATTTTCCACTTTTCAATTAGAGAGAGGGAGGTAATAATTAATTCAAGTTAACAAAGATAATTGTTTCAACAATTTATTATTATTTTTCAAACTATTCTCTTTAAATAATGTTAGAAAGTTGCGGTTTTTTCTGAAATATTCAACTTTTTGTCAACTTTTTACTTAGAGCGGGGGAATAATCAATTAAAGTTTAAACAAATAATTGTTCAATTAAATTATTATTGTTTACAACTTTCTTCTCTTATAGTAATGCTAGATAGTTGCGGTTTTTCTGAGATTTTTAACTTTTTGTCCACTTTTTACTTAGTGACATAATAATTAATGCAAGTTAACAAACATAATTGTATAAACGATTTATTATTGTTAATCACTATTTTCTATTAGAGTAATGCTAGAGTGGCCGGCTTTAAGGAAAATTTAAATTTAATATGATCCATATAGAAAATTTGAAGATGATTTCAAATATCTGTTCTATTTCAACAAAATATATTCACAAAAAAGAAAGAGATTGTTTAAAAAAGGATGATCTCTAATGTTTTTTTATTATTTGTTTATTATTTTCAAACAATTATGTTTGAAACCTTGCATTAATTATTACCTCACTAAGTGAAAAGTGGACAAAAAGTTGAAAAATTTGGAAAAAATCGCATCTATCGAGCATTAATATAGGCGAAGATAGTTATAAACAGTAATAATTTATTTAAACAATAATGTTTGTTAACTTTAATTAATTATTACCTTTATCTAATTGAAAACTGGACCAAAAGTGGAACATTTTAGTTAAGATTGCAACTTTGGAGCATTATTCTAAGAGAATATTGTTATAAATAAGAGAGAGAGAAAATTGCTTACGAAACCTCTAAATATCATTTTTTTAACGCATTTTTTTGTGGATTTGAACAAATTTGGGGGCGATATGCATGGAAATTCGACAAAAAAAATTTGCAACACCCTAAATTGTACACACTCTCATATAATATATTATACATTTATATTATACATTTATATTATACATTTAGATTATTCGTGTGCCCTGCAACGAGAAATCTTAGTTCACGGGAGACTCTATGTCACGCAGAACTACGTATGCTTCTATGCTAATATTTTTATGTGGGAAACTTTGGTTTCATTGCGCTGGAAAGACGTTTCCTCTATTACCAAAGAAAAAACTGCACTTGTCATTCCAAATGCGATTTCAATCTGCACTGAGAACGACAAATACTTTCTGACTTCGTTTGGAGCAAGAGATAAGACGTATTTAATGCTATTCCGTATTTGGCAAAACGCTCTTATTGGTGAGGTATGTTTGTTCATTCCCAGATTGTTAACGTTGATTAAATTATTATAACAAGATAGCTTTTGAAATGATTTAGAGTATTTTAAAAGATTGCAAGGAATTTAGAATAGATTTCAAAAATTTGAAGGGATTCCAAAATATTTTAGAGATTTTAGGGCATTTTTAAAAATCCCAAGAAATTTTCAAGAACTTTAAAAGGTGTCAAGGGATTTCAAATTTTTAAGGGTATTTCAAAAAATTCCAAGGCATTTTCATGAGATAACAAAATTTTCAAGGAATTTCTAAGAAAAAAATATCATGGGATTTTAAAGAATTTAATAGTAGGTTTTAGGATATTTTTAAATATTCCGGGAGATTCCATAAGATTTCAATGAATTTAAGGATTTTTAAAACATCTCAAGGTATTTTAATAAATTTTCCAGGAATTCAGGAAATATCAGATTTTATGTAGTAATTTCGCGGAATTTTATATTATTTTAATGGATTTCAAGAGATTCTGAAGGGTTTGAAATATTTAAGGATATTTTAAAAGATTCCAAGCAATTTTCAAATGATTTCAATAATTTAAAGGTATTTCAAAGAATTTAAAAGATTTTAGAGTATTTAAAAAGATTCCAAAGAATTTTCAAAAGCTTTAAAAAACTTCAAGGGATTTCGAAAGAATTTAGAGGATTTGAAATATCTTAGGCTATTTTTAATAGATTTCAATAATTTAAAGTGATTTTAAAGATTATAGGTTATTTTCATAAATTCCAAGTAATTTTTAAGAGCTTTAAAATATTTCAAGGGATTAAAACAGATTTTAAAGGTTTTGAAATTCTGTAGGCTATTTTAAAAGATTCCAAGGAATTTTCAAGAGCTATACAAAAATCAAGGGATTTCAAAAGTTTTTACAGGTTTGAATTTCAGGCTATTTTTAATAGATTTCAATAATTTAAAGTGATTTGAAAGATTATATGGTATTTTTATAAATTCCAAGTAATTTTCAAGAGCTTTAAAATATTTCAAGGGATTTAAAAAGATTTTAAGGGTTTTAAAATGTTGTAGGCTATTTTAAAAGATTCAAAGAAATTTTCAATTTATTTCAATAATTTGAATGTATTTCAAAGAATTTTAAAGATTGTAGGGTATTACAAAAGATTTAAAAGAATTTTCATGAGCTTTAAAACATTTCGAGGGATTTCAAAAGATTTTACAGGATTTGAAATATATTAGGATACTTCTAATAGATTTCAATAATTTGAAGTGATTTGAAAGGATTTTAAAGATGTTGGGGTATTCAAAATTTTTTAAAGTATATTTCAAGTGCTTTCAAATATTTCATGGGTTTTAAAATATTCTAAATTATTTTAAACATTTCATGGAATTTCAAAAGATTTCTCCAAGGAATTTTAAATTGATTTCCATCATGTAAAGTGGTTTCAAATTATTTGAAATATTTTAGGGTATTTTAAAAGATTCCAAGGCATTTTCAAGTGATTTAAAAACTTTGAACCAATTTCAAGAATTTTAATGATTTTAAGGGAATTAACATTTTTTTTCATGCTGTTGTAAAGAATTTTCTAGAATTTTGGATGATATGGAACGATTTTACCGGACCTTTAAGGTTTTACAATATGTTAAAAGATTCCAAGAATATCAATAATTTCAAGGGATTTTAAGAGCTCTCAAGTTATTCTAGTCATTTTTCCAGGATTTCAAGAAATATAGATTTGATAGAATTTCACGGGATTTTATAATTTTTTAATGGTTTTCAAATAATTTATTTTGAAGCAATGAGAGATTTCGTAAGGTTTCAAAGATTTGTAGAGATTTTCAAATATCTTTTGCAATTCTTTGAAATTCGTTAGAATTTTTTGGAATTATCTTGAATTGTTTGGTTGACTCATATTTTTAACTTACTGAATTAAATTAATTTGTACATATTTAAAAATTATTTGTAATTCACTTGAATTTCTTTTTAATTTACCATGAATTTTTATGAATTTCATCAAATTCTTCTCAATTCCTCTAAATTCACATAATAAATTTTATATTTTATAATATTTTTAATAATAATTAAAAATAAATTATATATTTTTTTAAATAAATTATTCGCATAAAATCTTTTTGGATTTCTTGAATTTTTTCAATTCTTTTAAATTCAAAAGAACATTAGTCACATTATTAATGCACATTAGCCACTTTTAGTCTCTTTTTGGGTTAGAAATTATTCACTTTTGGTCACTTTTACGTCTTTAAAAGGTCTATTTTTCAATTTTTTAAATTAAATTGTAAAAAAAATTCATAAATAGAAATTTAAAATTGTTTTATTCTATTTAGAAAAGATTCTATAAAAAAAATGTTACAAGATTATAATTTTTTACTTGAAATATTAATGATCAGGGAAAATGAAAAATTAGTCGGTGGAAAGGCAGAGAATTGTGAAAATTAAGTTTTGCAGCCACCCTGTATTAATTATTTATTGTTCTTGTTTTACAACACAATTTTTATTATTTGCAGCCTATGGGAATGGCTGAAATGTGGCAACTTGTGCATACATGTTATGGGGATGAACTAGGCTTAACTTCAGATGACGAGGATTACGTACCACCACAAGCTCCGCTTCTCGATGAAAAATTATCGACACGTTTATCCGTGGAATCATTTTCTGAGGTACGTAAATTATTTAAATTTATTTGTCATTATTATCAGGGTGTCTACCTGACCGGGAAATCGGCAAAACTGGGAGATGACCGAGAATGTGATTTAGTAACCGGGATTTCTCTCTCGAATGTACTAATATGCAAATTGAAAATGGTTTTATATATTTTATTACTCGTAATTTCTGTTAGTTGGAACAGGGTATTTGTGAAAAATCACAATTCTCAGTTGAAATACGGATTTTTCCAAAAGCATTACAATTCTGATTTGTGATGAATTAATTAATTTTTACTTTGAGGAAGGGATTTTTCTGAAAAGATTGATAATTCTGAATTGGAACAGGGAATAAATAAATGAAATATAAAAAAATGCACGTGAAGAATTATAATTCTATTTTGTGAAACGGAATTCCAGTAAAGAAATATAATTTTGAGTTTAGGGCAGGGGATTTTGCGTGAAGAATTATAATTTTTACTTTGGGACAGGGAATTTTAGTAATATATTATAATATTTAGTTCGGGACAGGGACATTTAGTAAAGAGATATAATTTTAAGAATTGGGACAGGGAATTCCCTTAAAGAATTACAATGTTGACTCTGGAACAAGAAATTTCGTAAAGAATTATAATTTTGACTTTGGGACAGGTAATTTCCACAAAGAATTACAATTTGGACTTTAGGTTCACTTTAGAACAGGAAATTTCGTTAAGAATTATAATTTTTACTCTAGAACAAGGAGTTTCCGTAAAGAATTATAATTTTGGAAATGTTGGAAAATAATTTTAATTCTTATTTATAAAATATAAGTTTACAAATACAATCCCTATTCCAAGTCAGAATTCGTCAGATTTTGAAAATTCCTGCTTCCAAATCAGAATTTGTTTAAATAAAAAAATTGTTTTTTTTTTGAGATACAATTTTTTCTCTCTGGCAGTCCAATTATTACCTACTTTTAAAGAGATAAATTCATAAAATCTTGTGAAACTACTGCATTGAAAGTGAGGTTTTTTATTTTCAAATTAGTAAGTTCACTACTATGAAGGACGTACTTTTACAAGTTTTGGTATAATTATAAAAACGTAGTGGTAAAGTTACAAGAATTTTTTTTACAGTGTATATATTATATATTATGTATGCTTATATTATATCTTTAAAATTAATCTCTTTTGTTGAAAATTTAACTATTTTCTTCAAAATGCATTTTTTTGGTTGAAAATTAATTTTTTAACTGAAAATTTAACTGTTTTTGTTCAATTTGTTAACATTTGGTTAAAAAGTCATCTTTTTGTTAGAAAATTTAAACGTTTTCTTAAATTTTCATCTTTTTGAATAGAAAACTCGTTCTTTTGGATTGAAAATTCATCTGTTATTAGAAAAGTCATCTTTTTTGGTTGAAAGTGAATTCTTTTTCAGTGAAAAATCTACTATTATATTTTTGGTTCAGAATTCATCTCTGGTCAACAATTCTATTTTTATACTACTGTTATACATTTCGTTCAGAAATAATCTCTTCATTAAAAGATTGACTATTTGATTGGAAATTGATTTATTTTTTTGAAAATTCAACTATTTTGTTAAAAAGTCATCTTTTTTGGTTGACAAGTCTTCTTTTTTGGTTGAAAGTTAATTCTTTTTTGGTTGAAAGTTAATTCTTTTTATTTTAAAAGTATACTATTATATTATTGGTTCAGAATTAATTTCTTGGTTCAAAATTCCGCTACTTGGTTGGAAATTTAATTATTTTGTTGAAAATTCAATTACATTTTCGTAAATTCATCTTTTCTGGTCAATAGTTCAACTGTTTTGTTGAACATTCAAGTCTTTTTTGTTTGAAAATTCATCTTTTTGGCTTACAAATTCAACTATTTTGTTGAAACTAAAACTGTTTTTGGCTGAAATTGTTTTTTTTTTGTTTAAAAATTCGATCGTTTGGTTGGACATTAATCTCCGTAGGTTGAAAATTCAACTATTTAATTCAACTTTTTAAAAATTCATATTTTTTGGTTGAAAGTTAATTCTTTTTATTTGAAAACTCTACTTTCATATTTTTGGTTCAGAATTAATCTATTTTAGTTAATTATTTTAATATTTTGTTGGAAATTTTATTGCTTTGTTGGAAATTGAACTATTTTGTTAAAAATTTTGGGTTTGTCGAAAATTCAACAGTTTTCTTGAATGTACATCTTTTTCTGTTTGAAAATTCATCTTGTATGGTTGAAACTTAATGTTTTTAAATTGTAAACTACTGTCTGGTTGAAAATTTAATTATTTTGTTAAAAATGCAACGGCATTTTCTTAAAGTCATTTTTTCTGGTCGAAAATTCAACTTTTTTGTTGAAAATTCATCCTTTTAGATTGAAAATTCATCTTTTGATAGAAAACTCGTCTTTTTTTGGTTGAAGTTGAATTTTTTTTTGTTTGAAAATTCGATTATTTGATTGAAGATTAATCTCCGTAGGTTGAAAGTTGGACTATTTGGATAGAAATTCAAATTTTTTGTTGAAAATTCGTCTCTTTTGCTTGAAAGTTCAACTATTTGTTTGTAAATGTAACTGTTTGGTTGAAAATTCAACTATTTCGTTGAAAATTTATCTTTCTTGGTTGATAATTAACTTTTATGAAGTCAATTCATATAAGAATTTAGTTCATTATTAATAACAACGGTCGAAGAAAAATTTCAAAGTGTGGATAATATTCCATTCACTGAACATAGATAAATTAACTCTTATGTTGAACATTCTTCTTTTCGGGTTTAACAGTCATATTTTTCTACATCATTCGACTTTTTAGCTAGAAAACTCAACTTTTTTGTTGAAAAATTTCGGTTGAAAATTCCACTGTTTTTTTGAAAATTCAATATATTTTGACTTCTAATTTTAGGAGTATGGTACCTATATTAATGTTTCTTAAAAGAATGTATTTCCTATTATTCCTCTATTTTCTATATCTGAAATCACTTTTACAATAATTTACATTATATATTTTTCGTTGATGTTCTAAAATGTTTAATTCTTGTCAAATATCATATAATAAAGCAATTATTATTGAATAATAATTATTATGAACGCATACAAGTCCGCCTTGAAAAATGTCATTTTTAACCGAGAAAAGCGAGAAATGGCCTGGAATTTTTTTCTGAAGTTTGAGTGGCCACCCGGAAATCTTTTGAACTCTTTTAAATTGACTGGGAGAACGCCGGTAATAAAAAATCATGCATCAGGTAGACATCCTGATTGTACTTGATTAATTTCGTAATCTACTGAGCTAACTTTGCATTTTAAAATACCATTTCAGTCAGAAGGGATGAAGTCAGAACTTTTTAAGGTGGCGGGTATTGACATTGGCACACGTGCGAAATTGGAAGTACGCCCTAAACCAGATATTATCCTTGATCCGACTGATCTCAGCGATACAACAGAGAGCGACGCTGAAAAACAGGCTGGTGAGTCTCGTTGTTCAATTATGTAAAATAATTACATATAATTTATAATTTTGCTTCGCAAAAATGTATTTTTTATTTTCTTATCGTGTAAGCTTTTGATACTGCTCTATAAAATAGTGCAATTATTTCATTTTATATGTGTGTAATTTTTGCTTTTTGTGACTGTGCCAGTGCTAATAAATCTTTTTTTCATAACCAGAGACTAATTTTTTTAATTTTTTTTAAACCCCTTAGGGGCTGTCCATAAACTACGTTATCTATTTTAGGGGTTCATGGGGTTGTACCAAAAACTAAAATGGTAAGGGGGAGGTGGGGGGTCTTTTGGAAGTTTCAAGAAACTTACCCCTTTTCTCGTTTTTTCGCTTAAATGCTAACTGAATTAATAGAATCAAATAAGAAAATTTAACTTTTTTTGGTTGAAAAGTCTACTATTATATTTTTGGTTCGGGATTCATCTCGTTTGGTTAAACTTGAACTGCTTTGTTAAATTTTTTTTAAAGATTCATCTCTTTAGTTGAAAATTGAACTATTCGTTTTTAGAATATTAATCTGAAGAATGAAAAAATCATCTTCTGAGTGAAATGTTGAACTCTCTTTTTGAAAATTTATTTTTGTTGTTGAAAATTCATCATTTTCGTTGAAAATTTAACTATTTTGCTGAAAATTGTTTATCTTTTGGTTGAGAATTAATTTTTTAATTTAAAAATGTAACTTACATGGAAATTGATATTTTAAATTGAAGCATCATCTTTTCTGGTTCGAAAATTTAACTATTTCGTTGATAATTCATATATTTTCTTGAAAATTCGTCTTTTTTGGTTGATTTCAATGCTTTTTATTTCAAATTAGACTATTTGATTAAAAATTAATCTTTTTTGTTTGAAAATTAAACTACTTGGCTGAAAGTTGAATTACTTGGTGAAAAATTCATTTTTTTTAAAGATTCATCTCTTTGCTTGAAAATTCAACCTTTTTGTTGAAAATTAGTTTCTTTTTTGTTAAAAATTAATATTTTATCTCAAAATTTAAATATTCCATTTTTGTTTGGAAATTTATACTGTATAGGCTAAAAATCAATTATTTGGTTGAAAATTCATGTAATTTTTGAAAATTCATCTTTTTGGTTCAAAAATTAATCTTCTTTATTGAAAATTAATATTTTTGTTTTAAAATAATATTTTATACTGAAAATTTGATGATAACATTTATAGTTAAAAAATGATAATTTTTGTTCAAAACTTAACTATTTGGTTAAAAGTTGAGCTACTTTGTTAAAAATTAATATTTTTTTAAAGATTCATATCCTTGATTGAAAATTTAACTCAATTTTATTCCATTCTTATCAAATTAATCTTCTTGGTTAAAAATCATCTTTTAAGTTGAATGTTGAACTCTTTTTTTGAAAATTTACTTTTTTGTTGAAGATTCATCATTTTCATTGAAAATTGGACTATTTTGTTGAAAAATCTGTTTTTTTTTTAATTCAAAATGTTACTTCCATTTTTTGTTAAAAATTAATCTTTTCTAGTTGGAAATTCAACTATTTGGTTAAAATTTCATGTATTTTGTTGAAAATTCGTCTTTTTTTTTGTTCAAAAATGCAAATATTTGGTTCTGAATTTGATTGAGGATTCAACTATTTTGTTGTAAATTCATCTTGTTGTGGTTCAATTCAACTGTTTTTTAAATTCAATTAATAATTTTTTTATTTGAATAATCGACTACTTGGTTTAAATTTCAACATTCGTGTTTTTGGCTTGAAAATTCACCTATTTTGTTAAAAATAAAATTATTTTTATGAAAATTGAATCATTTGGTCGAAAATTAACTTTCTTGTTGAAAAATCATATTTTCGGGTTGAAAATTTAACTGGTTTATAGATAATTCAATGCAACTATTTTGTTGTAAATTCGTTCTTTTGGCTTGAAAACTCAACTATTTTGTTAAAAGTAAAATTATTTTTCTGAAAATTGAACTATTTGGTAGAACTTTAATTTTTTTGTTAAAAAATCCTAATTTCGAGTTGAAAATTCAACTGTTTTGTTGAAAATTCGTTCCTTTTTTGTTAAAAATAATATTTTATCTGAAAACTTAATTATTCCAGTTTTTGTTAGAAATTTATCCCTTATAAGCTGAAGAATCAACTGTTTGGTAGAAGATTCATGTATTTTGTTGAAAATTCGTCTTTTTGGTTAGAAAGTTAATCTTGTTTATTGAAAATTCGTTCCTTTTTTTAAAGATAATATATTATCTGAAAATTTAATTATTCCTGTTTTGGTTTAAATTTATTCGTTATAAGCTGAAAAATCAACTATTTGTAGAGAATTCATGTATTTTATTCAAAATTCGTCTTTTTGGTTAGAAAATTCATAATTTGATCATTTGTCTTTTGGTAGAAAATTCATCTTTTATGGTAAAAAAGTCATCTTTCTTGGTTAAATATTAATTTTTTGTTGAAAATTCAACTATTTGATTAAAAATTAAACAGTTTTTATGAAAATTTAACTATTTGGTAGAAAATTAGTTTTTTTTTTTGAAAAATCATATTGAAAATGCAACTTTTTTGTAGATAATTCATCTTTTTGGCTTCAAAGTTCAACAATTTTGTTGAAAATTGATCTATTTTATTGAAAATTCGTCTTTTTTGGTAGAAAGTTAATTTTCTTGGTGGAAAAATTCACATTTATCTTTTTGAAGATAAAATTTCTTTCTCTTGGATTGATCATTCATCTGCTTTTAGAACAGTCATCTTTTTCGGTTGAAGGTTAATTCTTTTCAATAGAAAAGTCTACTATTATATTTTAGTTTCAAAATCAATCTCTTTTGGTTAAAAACTCTACTATTTGGTTGGAAATTTAATTATTTTGTTGAAAACTCAACTACATTTTCTGAAAGTCGTATTTTTTGGGCAAATAGTCAACTGTTTTGTTGAACTTTTTTTTTATAGAAAATTTATCCTTTTGAATGGAAAAGTTCATCTTTTGGTAGAAGTTATCTTTTCTGGTTGAAAATTCAACTATTTGATAAAAATTTAAAAAATTTAACTGTTTTGTAGAAAATTAGCTTCTTTGTTGAAAAATAATTTTTTAAATTCAACTGTTTTGTAGATAATTTGTCTTTGACTTCAAAATTCAACAATTTTGTTAAAAATTGATCTATTTTATTGAAAATTCGTCTTTTTTGGTAGAACGTTAATTTTCTTGGTCGAAAAAATAACTATCTTGGTTGAAAATAAACTTTTTTGTTGAAAATTCAACTGTCTTCGAAACAAAATTTCTTTATGGCTTGAAAATTTAAATATTTGGTTAAAAGTTCAATTATTTTTTTAAAAATTCTTCTCTTTTACTTGAAAATTCAACTATTTGGTTTTAAATTAAACTTTTGGTTAAAAATTAATTTTTTCGGGTTGAAAATTCATCTCTTTTTGTTGAGAATTCCACTATTCTGTTGAAAATGTAATATATTTCGACTTAAAATCGTAGGAATTAAAAGCGTTTCATATTGAATTCAATGCGATATCTACATTAATTTTATTTAAAAGAATGTATTCTCTTATTATTCCACTATTTTCATCAACGAGGGGCGACAGGGGGTCAAAAATAGCAAAAAATTGGTAACGTATTTTATAAACTACGTTGCCTATTTTTTGCTATATATGGACGGCCCCTTACCTTACCTTCGCCATTTGTCACACTGGAAATATCATTTTATCAAATATGTCCATTTTTATTATTATATAATATATTAAATATATACAATTAAATTTTAAAGGTAGGATTTAATGAACATTACATATTATTACTTTTTGCAGTGAAATTACCTATTCGATGTAATACAGTGTGCACTTCGCCTCACGAAGGGCGGCATCTTAGCAATACTATCCTACCTATACACATAGATCAATTGTTTACCTTGCTTTTTACCAACTCGAAATTCTTTTTGGACTTTCATTCGGCAAGAAAAACGACAGGTAACTTAAGATTTGTGTAATATTACTTTTTTGTGTGTAAAAAAAATTAATTTGCACAATAAGGACCGTGCACTTAAATACAACAGTTATACAATATGTGTTACCACTTTCTTTTGAAAAGATCTAGTGCGATCAGCATGGACCCAAAATCCAGAAACGGGAGAAAAAGTGAGAACAGTCACATTGACAATGTCACTAACTCAATCAGTTGGACCACGATCTTCGCAAGTTACGGAAAACCAGGTATATTCTTAATTTTGCATACAAAAAATTAACTTTTTTCTATACTTTCTAATAATCTAAGTGAATGAAGCATCAGCTCAAAGAACAGTGTATGAACCGAGATTTTGACTCGCTGGAATCTATGTTCATACTGTCAGTTTTTTTTTATTCGGAAATTTGTCCGTGGTAGCGTTAAAATTAATCAATTTTAATTTTTACGTTTAAGTTTCAATGCTGGGTAGTAGGTATTCAAAATAGTTTTAGGAAAAAAGTACAATACATTTACAAAAGTCAAATATTTCCTGTTCCCAAAACAATTATCTATTAAGCTATTTTTAATTATTAAATTAAAATGCTGGAAAATTGAAGATAAGACTTTTGTATCTTACGATAAAATTGTTTTTAGAGATAAAGAATATATTTGCAATTTAAAATCATGCAACTAATAATGATACAACCTTATACCAAAACAGACAAATATTTATGTATATTTATTTTAATGAATTTTATTTTCTTGTCGACAAAATTTGTTAGAAGAAACTATAATAAAGTCTTTTTTTATCTGGGTGGCCGTAGGTCAGAGAAAACCTGCAAATCAGGGAAAAAATCAAGGATTTTGAAACAAATCTTGCAAAAGTCAGGTAATTTCTGTAATAGGTACGTTAAATAACTGTGAAGGATCATAAATTTGAAATTGCTTTATTCCATTATAATAGATTCTATGTGAAAAATCTTACGAGATTAAGATTCTGGTCTCAAAGACCAATTTGACCCACAAGAAATAATAACAAATAAATAAAATAATAATAAAATACCAATCTCAATTTATTTTTCTATTTATTTTTTTGTAGTTTCCCCCTGTCAATTATATTTTTTGTTAAAAATTTGATTATTTTGTTGAAAATTCAACAATTTTGTTAAAAAGTCGTCCTTTTTGGTTGAAAAATAACTTTTTGTTGAAAATTCGTCTTTTTGGTTGAATTCAACTGTTTTTGATTTAAAATTAAAATCTTTATTGGTTGAAATATCTACTATTACATTATTCGTTGAAAATTCATCTTTTTTGGTTGAAAATTGATCTGCTTGCTTGAAGGTTGAACCACTTTGTTAAAAAAGTCACTTTTTTGTTGAAAATCCGTATTTTCAGCTTGGAACCTCAACTATTTTGTTCAAAATTACTCTATTTTTATTAAAATTGTACTATTTGGTAGAAAATTAACTTTTTGGTTGAAAAGTCATATTTGCGAGTTGAAAATGCAGGTTTTTTGTAGATAATTCGTCTTTTTTGCTTAAAATTGATCGATTTGGTTAAAAATTCCACTATTTTGCTGAATATTTAAATATTATTTTGTTGATAATTCATATATTTTGTTGAAAATTCGTCCTTTTTGGTTCAAAATTCAACTATTTTGTTGAAAATTACCTTTTTATTAAAAATTCGTCCTTTTTTTTGTTGAGTTAAACTGTTTTTGATTTAAAATTAAAATCTTTATTGGTTGAAATATCTACTATTACATTATTCGCTGAAAATTCATCTCATTTAATTGAAAATTGATCTACTTGCTTGAAGGTTAAACCACTTTGTTGAAAATTTGTCTTTTTGGCTTGAAAACTCAACTATTTTGTTCAAAATTAAACTATTTTTATGAAAATTGATCTATTGACAGAAAATTAACTTTTTTTTTGCTTCAAAATTTATCTATTTGGTTAAAAATTTATCTTTTTTGTTTAAAGATTCAACTTTTTTTTTATAATTTATATATTTTGTTGAAAATGTATCTACTTGCTTGAAGATTGAACCACTTTGCTCAAAACTAAATTTTTAATAATAATATAGGTATTTTTTTTTCGACATACTTCAGACCAAATAAAAGGAGATTAGTTGTTGAATCCTTTATTGCACACTTTCAGTAGCCAACGTTTCGAAAACATATGTTTTCCTCATCAGGACAAAAAAAATTTGGAGTTCATCAACATCTTAAATATTTCTTTAGATTCATATTCCTCTTCTTCATTGCTTAAAATTCTTCATTTTCTAGTTAAATTTCGTTAATTAATTATTAATTATTTATTTTTGCGAAGACTTCTTCGCAAAAATGGAGCATAACGATTGATATGTCTCTGATATAATTTTAACTAAATTAACTAAATTATTATTGTTGTAAGCATAAAATTTAGAATACATAAAACAATTTAAAGTAATTAATAATTTTTTAACCAAATTTAACTGGAAAATGAAGAATTTTAAGCAATGAAGAAGAGGAATAGGAATCTAAAGAAATATTTAAGATGTTGATGAACTCCAAATTTTTTTTGTCCTGATGAGGAAAACATATGTTTTCGAAACGTTGGCTACTGAAAGTGTGCAATAAAGGATTCAACAACTAATCTCCTTTTATTTGGTCTGAAGTATGTCGAAAAAAAAATACCTATATTATTATTATAAATTTATATCACTCAGACAAACAACATCGCTCAAAACACCATCATTAATCTAACTAAATTTTTGTTGAAAATTCATGTCTGAAAGTTTTTTGTTGTTGTTGAAAAATAATTTTTTTAACTAAAAATTTGACTATTTCATTTAAAAATTCATTATTATATTTAAAAATTCATCTCTTTTGTTGAAAGTTGAACTACTTGTGCAAAATATGAACTAATTTGTTAAAAATATATTTTTTGGTTGAAGGTTCATCTCTTTGGTTGAAAATTTAACTATTTTGCTGAAAATTCAACTATTTACAGAAGATTCGTCTCTTGGCTTGAAAGTTTAACAATTTGCATGAACTTATTTTTCTTTTTTGACTGAAAAATCTTCATTTTATTGGAAATTCATCCGTTTGGTTGAATAATTCATCATTGTAGTTGAAAGTTCATCTTTTTGGTTGAAAATTTAACTAATTTGTTAAAAATTCCATTTTTTTGCTGAAAATTAATTTTTCCACTGAAAATATAACTTCTCAATTTTTTGTTGAAAATTGATCTTTTTTAGTTATAACATTCAATTATTTATTTGAAAATTCGTCTTTTTTGGTAAAAAAAAAATCTTCGTTGAAAATGCGTCTTTTTGGTTAAAAATTCAACTACTATTTTGTTGAAAGTTTAATTATCTTATTGAAAATTCATTTATTTCTTTTTTGTTGAAATATCAACGGTTTTTGATTGAAGTTTAATTTTTCTTGTTTGAAAATTCGTCTATTTGCTTGAAAATTGAATTATTTTATTGAAAATTGAACTATTCTCTCAAAGTCATCTTTTTGGTCGATAATTCAACTGTTTTGTTGAAAAGTGGTCCTTTTGGATTGAAAATTCACTTTTTATGGTACAAAGTCGTCTCTGTTGGTTGAAATAAATAAATACTCTCGAAATTTTTCAATTTTATTTTGCAATTCTAAGGAAAATAAAAAATTGGTCTGGAAAAATTAGGGAAAACTCAGGGAATTTTAAAATTAAATTTTTTCGATCGCCCTTAATATTAAATACTATTTTAAAGAAAATTAAAAAGAGTGAAAATAGAAATCCAAATTCCGATTTCAGCGCTATCGCGGACGAATTTTCGAATCAAAAAACATAACAGTATGCATATAGATTTTAGTGGGACCAAATCTCTGTTCATATAACGTTCTTTGAACCGATGCTTGAAATAACTACCTGAAAATAATAAGTGAATATAATATTTTTTATAGATAATGTTACCTTGTAGCAGGCCAGGTCATTTGTATTCCATTGATGTGGAAAGTTTAAACGCTGGAATTCCGTATGCAGATTCCTTTAGCGTAATCATTCATTACTGTATGACCAGTAAAACAGAAAGTGAAACATGTCTTGCTATATTTGCGCAAATAAAATACAAAAAGAATGTATGGGCAATCGTCAGAAGTAAGTGTCATATGTACATACTTATCACAGGGTGGCCGCAGGTCAGGGATATTCTGGAAAAGTCAGGGATTTTGAAAAAATATTGCAAAAATCAGGGAATTTCTGTAAGATGAACTTTAGGTAACGGTCAAGAATAATCAGGGCTGCCACATAGTAACTTTTAGTCACTTTTTTCTCAAATCACTTTTCAGTCACTTTTTAAAATGAAAATACCACTTTAGTCACTTTTTTCAATAAATCGGAAGTATTTTAAAGGAGTTTTGAAGATTTTAAGGTATTTTGTTAAATTCCAAGGAATTTTCGAGAGCTTTAAAAAGTTTCAAAAGATTTCAAAGGTATTTAAATATTTTAAGGAATTTTTAATTGATTTCAATAATTTAAAGGGATTTCAAAGGGGTTTGAAAGATTTAAGGGTATTTCAAAAGATTTGAAACAATCTTCAAGAGCTTTAAAAAGTTCCAAGGGAGTTCAAAAGGTTTAAAGTGATTTCAGACGCGTTAAAGGGATTGAAATATTTTAGGGTATTTAACAAAATTCCAAGGCATTTCCAAGTGATTTAAAAACATTGAACCAATTTCAAGAATTTGAATGATTTTAAGGGATTTAAAAAATTTGGCATGGGATTTAAAAAAAATTCAGAAGATGTAGAACGATTTTATAGGACCTATGCGGTTTTACAATATTTTTAAAGATTCCGTGTGATTTTATTAGATTATGGAGGATTCCAAGTATTTTAACGGATTTTAAAAGCTCTTAAGGTATTTTAATAATTTTTCCAAGCTTTCATGAAACATCAGATTTCATGCAATTTCAGGAGATTTTATATATTTGTATTTTTTATATTTCAAAGTATTTCCGAAGATTTTCAAGAATATTAAAGATTTTAGGATATTTTAAAACATTCCAAAGAATTTTCAATAATTGTATGGGTTTTCAAAGACGTTTACCGATTTAAGGGTATTTTTAACAATTCCAAGGAATTTTCAAGAGTTTTAAAACATTTTAAAGGATTTCAAATATTTTAGAAAGATTTGAAATATTGTAGGGTATTTTTAAAATTTCCAAGGAATTTTCAAGAGCTCTAAAAAGTTTTAAGGGATTTCAAAAGATTTCAAAGGATTTGAAATATTTTAGGGAACTTTAAAATATTCCAAGGAATTTAAAAATATTTCAAGGAATTTTAAATTGATTTCAATAATTTAAAGGGATTTCAAAGGTTTTGAAACATTTTAGGGTATTTTAAAAGATTCAAAGGTATTTTCAAGAGATTTAAAGAATTTGAAGGATTTTCAAAAGATTGTACAGGATTTGAAATGACTTAGGGTATTTTAAATATATTTCAATAATTAGAAGTAATTTGAAAAAAGGCTTTGAAAGATTTTAGGGTATTTTTAAAACTTCCAAGGAATTTTCAAGAGTTTTAAAAAGTTTCAGTTTGGAATATTTTAGGGTATTTTAAAATTCCAAGACATTTTAAAGAGATTAAACAAATTCCTAGAATTTTAGTGATCTTAAGGGATTTAAAAAAATGTTCATGCGGTTTTAAAGAATTTCAAAGAATTTCGGAAGATATGGAACGATATTACAGGACCTATAAAATTTTGAAATACATATTTAAAAAGATTCCAATGTATTTTATAAGATTTCAGTAATTTTAAGGGATTTTAATAAATTTGTGAGGATTTGAGGAAATATCAGATTTCATAGAATTTCATGGGATTGTATAATACTTTAATGGATTTCAAAGAATGTATTCATCAAAAGTGAGGTATTTCGTAGGGTTTCAACAATTTGAAGAGATTTTTAATTGTTTTTTGCAATTTATTTGGAATTCTCCCTGAATTCTTATCAATTGATCCTGAATTCTTTTAAGTTCTTTTGAATTCTCTTGCCTTTTTTTAATTCATTTGAATTCTTCATTTTTTTAATTCTACTCAACTCGATGTATTTGTTTATTTTATTTTTTGCTTAATTCATCTTGAAGCCTTTTAAGCGCACCTTGGATTTTTAGGCACATTATCAAATTCTTTTAAATTCCTTTGAATTTTTCATATTTTTTTATTGTTTTCATTTCACTTGATTTTTGTTTAAATTTGCCTTAAATTTTTACTAATATCATCGAATTCTTCTCACTTTCTTTAAATTCCTTTAAGTTTACTCCAATTTTACTGAAATCAATGGCATCTTTTTTTTTTAACTTTCTAGTGCATTTGAATTCTTTTGAATTTAATTTGAATTGTTTTGAAGTCTTATGAATTTATGTCGCATTTGTTAAAATTCATCTAGAATTATGATAATTTTTATCGAATTATTTTAAATTAAAAAGAACTAGAAAGAAGAACTAGAAATCACCTTTTCTATGCTGTGGCAGCTCTGGGAATAACAAATAAAAAAATTATAATATTAAATGGTTTTATTCCATTTATAAAAGAGTCTATATTAAAATGTTACAAGATTAAAATTTGGCCTTTAACTATTAATAGTCAGGGAAAATGAAGAATTAGTCAGGAAAAATGAGGGAATTTTGAATATGAAGTTTTGCGGACACCCAGTTGTTAAAAATGTCAACTTTTAACTAATAAATAAATATTATTATTATTATTTATATTATTTATAACTAACTTTTAACTTTTCTTTTTCATCGTGTACTACTTGATATTGATTTGTATTTTCTTGTCGAAAAACAGCTTTCATAGAAAAAAATTGTTGGGCCGGTTTGGAGGAATATTTTAGCAGTTTGATAAAGGCGTTGAGCGTGGAATGTGAAGAAAATCATGGTGGAACAGGAGGAGGAGCAGGTGGTCTGAAAAGAAAAACGAGAAGAAGAAGACGAACTGTCAATACGGGTATCTCTCTGCAAGCACATGCTCCTGATCTCTTGTCATCTAATCATCAGCCTAGCGCCGCTGAATTGCCGCATAATTATAATAAAAGTGGTAAAGTTTTTCCCTATTTATCTGCTTCAACTAATTATATATTTTACGCTGGTACGAGGGGGAAACAACTCTGATAATACGCTGGACCGCTCGGTTATCCGAACTGATAATCCGTGATATCCAGTGTAATCCACTTGTAATACGCAGTATACCAAATAATTCGGCGTAATCTTAGTATTCTGAAGTAATCCACTTGTAATTCGAAGTAATCCGCTTGTAATTCGAAGTAATAATCCACTTTGAGTCCAGTTCTAATACAGAATAATCCACATATAATGCAGGATAATCCACTTGTAATCGGAAGTATTTAAAGTATTTCGTAGTAATCCCAGTACATATTTCGAAGTAATCCACTTGAAATCCACATTACTCTAGTTCTAATCTAGAGCAATCCACTTGTATTCCAAATAATTTGAAGTAATTCAGGTAATCCACTTGTAATACAGAGTGATCCACCACTTACCTAGGATAATCAACTTGTAATCCGGAATATTTCAAGTAATTCAGAGTAATCCCAGTATTTCGAAGTAATCCACATGTAACCTAAGCTATCCACTTGTAATCCAAGATAATCTAGATCAAATGCGCAGTAATCCACTTGTATTCCAAATAATTCGGTGAAATTCAGGTAATTCGACCAATCCTCTTGCTATACAGAGTAAACCATCTATAATTCAGGGTAATGCACTTGTATTCCAGAGTATTTCAAGTAATTAGGAATAATTACAGTATTATTACTTTTAATGTTAATTAATCCACTTGTAATCCGATAATCAGCTTGTAATTCAGCTCTAATACTGTGTAATCCAGAGTAATCCCCTTTTAGTCCAAATAATGTGGAGTAATTTAGGTAATCCAAGTAATCCACTTGTAATTCAGAGTAATCCACCTATAATACAGGGTAATCCAAGTCATTAACTAGTAATACAAAGTAATCAGAGTATTTCAGAGAAATTTACATAGGCAATCCAAATAGATTTCAACAATTATGTTGAAATTTTTTTGTTTTTATGTTGTTGAAAATTATTTTTTTTAACTGAAAATTGAACTATTCCAGTTTTTGTTAAAAATTGATCTTTTTAGTTGAAAAATCATTTGTTTTGTTGCAAAATTATCTTCTCTGTCGAAAATTAAGTTTTTTTGTGAAAAATTCAACTATATGGTGAAAAATTAATCCACTTTATAGGAAATTCAACAATTATGTTAAAAAGTAATTTTTTTGGTTGAAAATTCCATTGTTTTATTGGAAATTTGTCTTTTTGGATTGAAAATTCAACTATTTTGGTAGAAAATTCATTTCTTTGGTTGAAAATTTAGCTATATTGTTGAAAATTCTTTTTTTTTGTGGTTGAAAATTAATTTTTTATACTGAAAATTTCACTATTCCATTTTTAGTTGAAAATTTATCTTTTTTATTAGAAAATTCAACTATTTGGTTAAAAGTTAAACTACTTTGTTCAAAATTCATTTTTCTGGTTGAAAATAGAACTATTTTGGTGAAAAATTCAAACTTTTTGTTGAAAATTCATTTTTTAGTTTAAAATTATTTTTTTTCTAACTGAAAATTTAACTGTTGCATTTTTTATTGTAAATTTATATTTTTTAGTGGAAAATTCAACTATTTGGTTGAAAATTAATGTATTTTGTTAAAAATTTGTCTTTTTCCGTAGAAATTTCATGTTCTTGGTTGAAAATGAATTTGTAACTAAAAATTTAACGATTATAGTTAAAAATTCATCTATTTGTTAGAGAATTAAACTATTTCGTTGAAAAATAGTTTTTTTTTCATTGTTGAAAATTAATTTGTAACTAAAAATTTAACGATTTCAGTTAAAAAATGATTTTTTTAGTTGAAAATGTATCTATTTGGTTGAAAATGTAACTATTTTGTTGAAAATTCATGTATATTGTTAAAAACTCGTCTTTTTGGTAGAAAATGAATCTTCTTGCTTGACAGCTCATATTTTTGGTTGAAAATTGAAGTATTTTGTTGAAATTTTTTTTTTAATTGAAAATTAATTTTTTAAACTGAAAATTCAACTTCCATTTTTTATTGTAAATTTATATTTTTTAGTGGAAAATTCAACTGGTTGAAAATTAATGCATTTTGTTAAAAATTTGTCTTTTTTGGTAGAAATTTCATCTTTATGGTTGAAAGTTGAACTACTTTGTTAACAATTATTTTTTCTTTGTATGGAGATGCATTATTTTCGTTAAAAATTCATCTCTTTAGTTGAAAATTTAACTGTTTTGTTGAAAAATCGTTGTTTTTTGGTTAAAAATTAATTTGTGACTAAGAATTTAACGATTTCAGTTGAAAATTCAACTATTTGGTTGAAAATTTAACTATTTTATTGAAAAATCATTGTTTTTTGGTTAACAATTAATTTGTAACTCAAAATTTAACGATTTCAATTGCAAATTCATCACTCAACAAAAATATAAAAGTTTAACTATTTTGTTGAAAATTGATCTATTTTGGTGAAAAATTTAATTATTTTGTTGAAAATTCGTTTTTCAAGCTTAAAATTAATTTGTTTAACTGAAAATTAAACTATTCCATTTTTGATTGAATATTTATCTTTTTTAGTTAAAAATGAAAATATTTTGTTTGAAAATTCATGAATATTCTTAAAAATTCGTCTTTTTGATAGAAAATTAATCCCCTCGCTTTAAAATGCATCTTTTTGTTTGAAAGTTGATATTTTTTTATTTGAAAATTCTTCTTTTTTGGTAGAAAATTAATCTTCTCGGTTGAAAATTCAACTATTTAGTTAAAAATTTATCTATTTTGTTGAAAATTCAACATTTTTGTTAAAAAGTAATCCTTTTTGGCTGAAAATTGATCTATTTTGGTGAACAATTTAATTATTTTGTTGAAAATTCATTTTTTTTAGCTTAAAATTAATTTGTTTAACTGAAAATAAAACTTCAATTTTTGATTGCATACTTATCTTTTTTTGTAAAAAATTAAAATAGTTTGGTTGAAAATTCATGAATTTTCTTAAAAATTCCTCTTTTTGGTAGAAAATGAAACCCCACGCTTTAAAATTTATCTTTCTGTTTGAAACTTGATATTTTTTTAGTGGATAATTCGTCTTTTTTGGTAGAAAATTGATCTTCTCGGTTAAAAACTAAACTATTTGGTTAGAAGAAGTTCATCCATTTTGTTGAAAATTCAACATTTTTGTTAAAAAGTAATCCTTTTTGGTTGAAAATGGTCGTGAGTCTAGTTGAGGCGGGGTAACCCATCATAATTTTATGTAACCCAGATTAATTCTGTATATAGAGGGTAATCGGAAATAATCGGGGATAATCCACCTCCGCTGAACTGCATTTTTACGAGTTGTTTCCCCCCGCGTGGTGGTATGTCAAACTGTAATTAATTATTCTTCTTTTGAATTTACAGTCTCAGGATTTAGAGGAGAAACGAGCAATATTCTTAGCTGGGTTCTTCTGTTTGCAATTTTATGTTTAACGCTGATCAATGCCATGCTCTACTATAAATTGTGGGGATTAGAAGAAGCTGCTAATTACACTGTAATGGACCTGCACATTTTGAAGTATGATCAACAATCTTTAATCTGTGTTACTTTCACGTTCAGAATGCAAGTTACGTGCAACAATCTTGGTATTATGACTTGAAATTGAGCTTTTTTTTCTATATTTGTAGGAATACGCCAAAAACTGAGGAGGATTGGATAAATTTACTTCAGCAGCAAGAGAGTTTGCATAATGTAGAAATGAGAAAGTGGCAAAGGGTTCTGCATACCGCCGCACAATTGTTAAGACAGGTAAGAGAATCGATTACTGATTTATGTGAATCCATTAGAATATAAGATCATTCAATCTTATCTCGACGTTGAAGACCGAAGAGTCCCTGACGGAACTCCAAATGAGCATACATCCGACAGCGACAGAAAAAATGTTCTCAGTATTGAAGCCAGGATTGAAAACACGCAATTCTAATAATCCAGAATTGTGAACCCTCTGTGTGAAAATAGGTACATTCGTAAGTAGGTTTTCAAAGATTGTTCTGCTTTCCTGTGAATAACTTTTCAACTATACACTCGTGATAAGTTATGGGCACCTTGAAGTATAACGTCTAGAAGCTCCGACAGATTTACTTTTATCATTGGTATATTCTGGTTGGTATTTCAGACTATTGAATCGAATTCTGTGATAAGTTACAACAAAAATCAAAGTAAGGTTGGTAGTTGAGTCAGTTGCTGGAAGCCAATTTCAATGGAATAATGGAATTTAGGTTCCATTTGAAACGGTGCAGTATAAAATAATTATTTTATACTTATAAACTACA
>CAKNYM010050943.1:250768-320370 GCA_932195095.1 Andricus curvator
AAAGATAGATGAAATTAATAATCATTAAACTAATGAATAATGTTACACATTAAAATCGGCTTCCAGCAGCAGACGACCTCCCCTTGTTAAGGTGCTTCAAACGAGTCGGTTTTTAGAATTATACAAAATAAATCTACAAGGATGAATTCTTTGATGTAATATTTTTACCACATAATCTAAAGGCTTATAAATGTGCATGACTAAAGCCCTTTTTTTGAAAAATGATCTCGTTATTTTTTTTTGTTAATTGAAAATATGCTGAATTTTCTGCGCCTGGAAACGGGCAACGCGCCACTGGGAGTGTACCCATGGTGAACCAAAAACACGCGCTCACCGTTTCAATTTCCAAACAAAAAATAACAAGACCATTTTTCGAAAAAAGGGCTCTAGCCGTGCACATGTATAAGCCTTCAGATTATGTGGTAAAAATATTACATAAAACAATTCATCCTTGTAGCCGTATTTTGTATTATTCTAAAAATCGACTCGTTTGAAGCACCTTAAGGGAATGTGATACAGTATGAGTCATACCATTTTCCCCAGAATTTCGTCACGAGTAATGAATATTTTTCGCCGAAACTTTGGAAAATGGTACAGAATATAAAAACAGACATCTCTTTTTGTTCTTTACCATTTCCCAAAGTTTCGGCGAAAAATATTTATTACTGGTGAATAAAATCCTAGGGAAACTGATATGCCTTGTGTGATAAGCATCACACGCCTTTAATTAGATTTTCAGTTACGTGGAACCTAACAGAACTTAGTTAGAAAAGTGAATTTTTTCAATGATCGGCCGTTTAAGTTTAGGCTGATGGAGTGGTGTACAAAAAATGTTGAAATCTAAAGATGAAGGTTTTAAAAAGGCACTTTGCGAACTTTCCTACACCCCGGAAGAGGTTTTGCTGTGGCAAGAGTTGGGCCTAGTTTATGGTTTAAAAAAAACTATATCTGCTGCAAAGCTATCACAAGGAAGTTAACTGTTTGCTGCTGACACCTGGCGGCGAACTCACGGACCCGTACCGCAACCAGCTAATAGAGCTGAAATACGATTGGTTATTATCTAGAATTTGGTCATACAATGCGGACCGTGCGTTTGATTTAATTGATCGCTTTATTCCTTTTTTCGCATCGAATCCGGTTTTTATGTGCAAAATAGGAAATGCGGTGAAAAGAAAAGAAGGTTTAATTTCCGCCATATGCTAGGCTAGCTCGGTGATGATTGGAGCGATCCAACAGATTTCGACATTTTTTTGTACACCGCTCCATCAGCCTTAATCAAAGATATTATAAATCCTAGATGCAGGCTCTCTGCCTCTTTTGCTCATAGAAATGTGGGAATATAGATAAATTAGAGTAAATGAGACAAGTTGATCTAGAAAAACGGCATTTGTTTTCTATACCATCGTTTCTCGTTTACCCTGTCAGTTTAGCAAGCATCAACACTAATGCCAAATAGATTTATGATATCTTTGATTTATTCCGTAGGAGAATTTTAAATTTTTGTTGTTACTTGGGAGTGATATTGATTGGATTCGCGAATTTTCGTACTAGTGTTCAAAATTTTTGAATCAATTTATCCGCGTGATCGTGGAACAATTTTTCCGACGCTCGTATAATTTTTTTATAGCTTTATTTTTCTAATCTCTTTTAGGAGAAAACGTTTATTTATAGATTCTGGGTTTATGGAAAGTGCTAGTTTTTTTATTATCATTTTATAATCTTGCCCCTCCAATTCTGTAAAGTAACATCTTCAAGTTCACTTGGGGACGCCAAAGGAAGCAAGAGGCTCTGTAAAATATTAATATTATATACTATTTCATTGCCTCCGCAGTATTAAATTGTAGAATATAGTGACAGAATATAATGTAATGAAGGTGTTGTTTTACAGTTATAGAGCAGTAGTGCAAAGTAGAAGAAAAAAACTGTATGGCATTATTGTGAACGATCAATTTCTATTTTTTTTCTCGCACATCTTAGCATTTTTATTATTTATACAATTATACAGGTATTACTTTAAAATCATGAATTTGTGATGTAAATTGTAAAATATATTGTAAATGTAATGAATTTTTAGCGCTGTAAGTGTTAAGCGCAAGTCAAATCACACATTGGAAATGAGTTTTTAAAGTCATTTCTAGCCAGTTTATTTGTATGTACAACTTTTAAGCTAGGATTATAAATAATTGAACCTTGTACTAGCATGTTTTTGAATTTGAAAAGGAGTTGAGCGAAAGCTCTTCTTTGGTGCATATTTTAACAGAATATTAATTCTGATTAAAAAAACTCAGCTCCTCTATTTTCGCATTTCGTGCAACATTTATATATACCTTTATGTAATTTCGAAAACCACCGATTTTCCTCTGCAAAATATTGATTTTTAATGAATTTATTTAGGTATTTTGTGCGATAGTGTACAATTTGGAATAATTTCTGTGCAAATTGGTTCTCTAATGTATATATCTGTTGTTATAATACAATACATGAATGACCTAAGAAGTTTTAAACTTGATTTTTGTTTATTACTTAGAAACCTTAATTTACAGTCGTATAGATAATAATTATAATACTATAAAGATAGAAAACTTTACAATACATAAAAATATACATGCATGGAACGCCGTAAATTAAATTTAACGCATCGTATCATCATTCGTTTTTTCCTCTTCAATCATTACATTAAAATTTCTTATACAAATTCGTGGACACAATTATCCTTATCCTAGAGCCATAATCATTTTCAATAGGACATATTAACAATGCAATATTTTATATTCCTCGTGTAATGCAAGTGTGCATTCAACATTCTCAAAAGATAACAAGTAAGTTAACAACCTTGTTTACACAACCAATAGCAAGTAAAACATTTATTGTCAAAATCTAATACAATGGTAATGTATCGATATCAGTCTTTTTTTGCTGTAACTTGATTTTCAAAATCGTATTTATTTCTGGAATTATTCGTTAATTATTACAAGCGAGAACGCTTAAGAGTTTCTTAACAAAAAAATTCCAGGTCTTTTCCAGGCTATAAAAATACATTTTTCCAGGTATCTTTTTCTACAGTAAAAAAAGTCATATGCGAATTTTCTCATAAACCCGCAAAATCTGATTCTATGGTAAAAAAAACCTTTTTTGGTGATTTGTTTATTTTATCACTGTGAAAAATCAGGAAGCTACAATTGAAAATATTTCGAGGTTTCTCATTTTTTCTTGATTTCTTCAACTTTAACAACTTAATCATATATTTTTAAATCCAATAATTTTTTGCTTTTGATATAATCAAAGTAACTTCAATTTCGTATGTAACGAGCTTTTTTAATTAGAATCAGTTGAAATTTGACTGAGTTGTCGAATTTTAAGCTGGTATGAAATTTGCATTCATTCTGTTCTCAGGCTGTACTCAGTTCTGAAAATAAAAATTTGAAATTGTATAAAAAACGCTACAACAGGGTGGCAATTTATTTCAATTAAACAAATTTGACTTTTCTATAATAAAAGATGAATTTTCAATCCAAAAGGACGAATTTTCAACAAAACTGTGAAATTTTCGAACAAAAAAGATTAATTTCTAACCAAATAGTTTCATTTTCAACATTTCATTTTTTAAACAAAACAGATTAAACTACAACCAAAAATAGTTGTATTTTCAACCAAATAATTTAATTTTTTAGAAGACAATTTAATTTTTAACGAAAAAAGATGAATTTTCAATTCAAAAGGACAAATTTTCTGTTCTAATAGATGAATGCTCAACAAAACAGTTGAGTTTTCGATCAAAAAGGATGACTTTTTAACAAAACACTGGAATTTTTAACCAATCAGTTGAATTTTTAACGCGAAAAGTTGCATTTTCAACAAAAATGGGTAAATTTTCAATCAAAAAGTTGAATTTTCAACAAATTGGTTGAGTTTTTAACCAAATAGTTGAATTTTCAACCTACGAAAATCAATTCTCAGACAAAGCAACGGATTTTCAACCAAGAAGTTCAATTTCTTTACCAAAAAAGTAGAAATTTCAACAAAATACATGAATTTTTAAATAAATAGTTGAATTTTCATCTGAAGAATACAAATTTGTACTAAAAAATAAATTTTCAACGAAATAGTTCAATTTTCAAGCAAAAATATCAGTTTTCTACTGATAAAGCCGAATTTTTAACTAAAAAAGATCAATTTTCAACCAAACATGGAAAAGTTACATTTTCGGGTAAAAATAATAATTTCTAACGAAAAAAAAGTATGCTTCAATTTTTACCCAGAGATGAATTTTCGACGAAGAAAATAAATTTTGAAAAAAAGTGGTTCAACTTTTACACAAGTAGTTAATTTTCAATTTAAAAAAAATTGAGTTAATAAAAAAGAATTTTCAACTAAAAGGATGAATCTTTAACAAAAACATGATTTTTTAATAACGTAGTTCAACCTTTAACAAAGTAATTGATTTTTCTACCAAAAAGGATGACTTTTGAATAAAATTGTTGAATTTTCAACCAAATAATAAAATTGTTCACTAAAAATATAATTGTCAGAAGGATGCAACTGAAAAAAAGAAATGGAAATAAAAAAGAAAGAAATTACTAACAAGAATATCATATTAGTGTAACCGCAAACTTAATTTTCAAAATTTCCTAACATTTCCTTGAACAACTTTTCATTTTTCCTGACTATTAATATTCAAAGACCAGAACTTTAATCTTGTAACATTTTCAACATATGATCTTTTATAAACGGAATACAGCAATTTCAAATCAAAAAATTTCAAATGAATTATCCTTGACAGTATATTAACAGCAATAAATTATTAGATTTAAAAAATGTTGTTTAAGTTGAAAATAATCGGAAATAAATGAGAAATTTTAAAATATTTTTTATTGTAGCTTCCTGATTTCTGACAGTGATCAAATGAACAATCTATTCTTAAAAAGTTGTGTTTTTCTACTTCCAAACAAAACAAAAAATTAGAAATTAAATGAAAAATTGAGTTATGAATTATTATATACATGAACCTGCTAAAAAACGGTTTAGCAGTATTTTTCGTTTATCAAAGTACAAATTTAAAAACCTATTTTTCCCTTAAGTGAATAAAAATTCCAGGACCATGAGAAAAATTCAACGAATTTTCCAGGTTTTTCAGGACGCTAGACATCCTGCTTAAATCTCGTTTCTCAATTTAAAAGAAGGAAAGAAATTCAAATACCATGCTTTTTCATGCATCTCCAGAAAACCTGAAACTCTTCCTATAATTCGAAACTTTCCGTTTTACATTTTCTTGGGCACTTCCGCATTCTTGATACCGCTTTACAACAACCAATTCTGGAAGAACTTCCATAGTTTTAACAACCTCATTATACAGAACCTCATCAGATTTTAAAATGTACACAGGTCGATCTTTCCCATTTCCTTCCTGTTTACGTGAAATGGTAGAGTTCGCTCTATGTTTGTCATCCTTTTTTGGTGTACAGGAAACTGAACTTTTCAACATGAAACGTTGTCCATACATTTTGTTCTTTTTAAAATCAACCATTAAATTATGTAGACTAGAATGATAATGGAGTACAATTTTTTCTTCCCACGACAAAACGGCAGCGTACATTACTTTATTGTATGTGCGGTAAAGACAGTCTAATTCTATAATTTCCTTTATTATTCGTGAACGAGCTTTCAGGAAAGGAAAGTTCCACGGAATTTTTGTATAATCATATTTCTCACTGCTTTTTAGTGCTTTGTTGGAGACAATAGGGATACCATAATCGTAGACGATAAAATTATCGACACCAATCGACTTGTGAGAATTTACGAAATTCGTCATTTCTGGGAAAGTTATCATTAGATTTTCTGGCGGTGCAACACAAAAAACGTAATTATCGACACTCAAAGGTGGTGCTAACTGCTTTAGCGACAAAATCAGGCTATTTCTGTTGATGTTATCATCTGAAGTTTCGTAATATGTTACACCGACGGGATTTCCTTCCTCAAAGTGCTCGCATTTTAAGAGATACCCGCAATATTCGTCATTCTCTATATCGTCCGTTGTATTTTTGATAATCGAGTAGGAGAATTTTCCAGGTGCAAGCCGGCTCTCTTCGTGCAGGTAAACATCACAATTTAAATTAAAATTATTTTGTAATTTTCCGAAAGCTATGGTTACAACTTCTGTTTTACTTTTCCCATAAGACGAATAGACGAATAAATCATCGTTGAGCCTTTGCCAGGATGCGAACGGCTCATCGAAATCTGAACTAACTTTTTCGGGTTTTGTGTTGCCCTCTGTGCAATTATCGATATGTTCTTTGAGCTCAGGTTTTCCAAAGTAGTTAAAAACTTCTAGGACGTATCGTAACTTGTTATATTCGTGTCGATAAAAAAGAAGGGTTATGATGCTCACAGTAGCGACCGCGAGCAACGCGGCTTGATAGTACTTACGCATGCTACTATTTAGCTGCGTCATTAAATTTGTAAACAACGTTCTGAAACAAACATTATTAAAGCCATATATTAATTAGAAAATTATAATTGTGAAACTTATATCTACCTATCATGCATACTTTATCATATATGCAACTCCAAAAATTAAAAATAACTCTCAAACAATAATTAATTTTTTAAAAGCAAATAAAAATATTATGATAATTCTATTACCTTTACATTCTCATTTTATCGTCTTTTTTGTGAAATATATCTAAAAGCACCAAAGAACGTATCAATGTTTCATATTTAACAATATTTAAGTGATATTCAGTAACGTCAAAATCCGAAATAGGTAGGCATGTCAGCCATGTGTGCATCACTAATCAGTGAAAGGAAACTTAAGGTTAGTCTCTAAGCACGATTGGGTAGCTATTTAAAATACTTTAAAATACTAAAATACGGTCCTCTGGTGTCGATGGTCGAAGTTTCCAGATCGCCGCCAAATTTGAAAAACATTTATGTTTCTTTATAAAATCTTTATTAATTATTTTTTGTAGTTCAATGCTGCTAAAAACGGTGAATCGTTATCCTGAAAATCGGATTGAAGATCCTACTCACAAAATTAAACACCAATAAGTTTTCAGTAAAATAATCAGTTTTTGTTGAATATCAGATATAATCACTTTATAAAATATTTGCAATTTTTAAATAATTTCAAACTAATAAATCAATAATTGAACGCTTTTATTCGAAACCACCATGTCATGAGCCTACAACGCCCCTTGAAAGGTGCGCGTTAGATTGCCCTTTACCGCACAGTGTCGGCTAATGAAAGATTATTAGTTCCAAACGCCGCCACATTGACAGATTACGAGTTCCACAAATGGCCACTGAATAACGCATAAGGTATTCTCTAACCGTACTGGGGTTTAAATATTTTATAACTCAAAAACTAAAACTTCAACTGATTTTTGGAAAAGGAATTTTCGATTTATTTTATTTTTATTTAGCCATATAAGTCCAGATACTTGAGCCTGGGACACCTGTACATATCTAAAATTACAAGTAATTTATAGCTTCATATACTCTTAAAAAAATGTAACATCCACTTTTTACTTGTGTTAGAAGAATATAATAAATATATAAAATATGCAAAGCTATACCTTAAAAATAATAAATGTGAATTATTATATATTTGTTACTAGTAATGTTGATGTCATCTTAATATTTTCTACTTGTGGAATATCGATATAAACAATTCTTGTCAAAAGATGAATAGTTTTTCTTAAATTTTATTAAATAATCAAATGATACATTTTAAGTTTATAAAAGAGGCAACATCTCTCCGCTCAATTTTCACTCTCATATTGTACACTTTTCTAATAATTTTTCGAATATCAGTCTTCAGATGATGTTAAAGGTTTACGACTTTACGGAGTCATGAATGACCCGTCGCGGTGCTCGTTAGTACGCACGCACACTTGAGCGCAAGAAAGATATTGAGACACCCAGTAAAAAAAAACTAATTCGGAAGGATTGCGGTGAATTAACGTGTTTAAATTAGCCCGAATTCTGCTTTCTGATTCGTTGAAACGAATTGGGCTAGAGCGAATTGAATGCGTTTCAATTCACCTTAATTCGTGGTCGAGGTTATTTCGAAAAAGAAAACTGCATGCCTCGAGACACGAACCAGCGATCTCAAGTGTATAAAATCCAGAGGGCGACCACTGAGCTACGGGACTCATTGATGTTTATTTACAACGGATCCTTTATGCGAGCGCGTTGGTTATAGCTTACGAATTCGATTGAATAGGCCAGTCTTTAACTGTATTCGCGCTGGCGAATTCTGGCTAATTGGAGCTTGACTTAAAATCTCGCGAATTAAAATGAATTGGCGGACACTGAAAATAATTCGTGCTGACGTATTCAAATGAATTAGATCCCCTAAAAATTTTTCGCTGAATTCGGGCGAATAGGATATTTGAAGACTTTATTACTTTTCACGAATTTACACGAATTCACCAACATCTCCAATTCCAGATTGTCGCAAAGCAAGATTCACGGGGGCTCCTGGCGAATTCTTCTCAATTCATCCCAATTAGTTTCTTTTTACTGGGCACACACATGCCATGAAATTCAGACAATAATCGCAAAGGTACACACACACTCAACATACCGCCCGCCTCGTGGTGATCTATAGATCAGCACGAGATTAATTTTCACATTCTTACACAATTTGACAAAATTTCGTCAAAAATGCCAATTCATGCTCTGTAAAATGCTCAACAAATAATTTGTAAGGTAAAATTAAGTCTTCTTACTTAGGGGAAGGAGTTTATAAATATTTGAAAGTATAAATGCATTTAATGGTTAATTCATTCAATTTTTTCCTTCATATTATAACTTTTCTAATTTCAAGTTGAATTAACATTTATTTGAAATTTTTCATTTATAACATATTTCTAAAAATTTTTTAAAATAACTTATAAACTGTTTTTATAAAATTCACACATAAAAATCATAATTTTGCCCTGCATAAAAATAAGGATTTTTCTGAAAAATTTAAAATGCAGTGTCTCATTTCACCCCGTATGCTCATCTCTCCCCGGTCTCCCCTAGAAAAATGCGAGGAAACAAACAAGTACATGTATAGACAGTTTTGTCACGAAATCGAGTAAGCGTACAAGAGTTAGTTGAATTTTGAAAAATGAATTAAACAATTTTACTCACGGTTGCTCTGAAGCTTTTCATTATACATAAATAAAGATTCTGACGTGAGAAAGTCTTTTTAGTTGAAGCTGACAGCTGGAAAATGTCATCACGGATGAAGAAAGCATAAATTCTGGAAGTTTTTATTGTAGAACGCAGTTAATATAAGTTTAAATTTGCAGAAAATGCCGTGTAAGAACTTCATGATTATGGAATGACATAATTCTGTATTGGGAACCGCAGAACTGCGATATGCCATCTAGAGGCGAAAAATATTACTAGTCAAAGTGGGTCGGTTTCAAATACCACGTGCTAATTGTATTGAAAATAGTGACACGAAATAATTAAAATAGCTGCGATTAAGAAAGTGTCACCAAAGAAAACGCGTTTTAGTTTAGAAATGGATATTAGAGGAATGAAATTCAGTCTCAAGAAGACGAAAAGCAGATTGTTTTGTTCTGTGTGTTGGGTGTTCTATTAAAGTCTGCAAAGACCAAGAAGTTCGTTTTCATAAATTTCCTGAATCTAAAAAAGGTGATGTATTATTGAAATTGATATTAAAAAAAAGGTCAGTTGCAAAGAATTAGAATCTATGAAAAAGTCAATTAACTATTTTGACGAAATTAATTTCCGATAATCATGTTTTATTATTCGGCTTGTTATGCAAGTGCAACCTAACCTAAAAGTTACGAATTTTTTGTTAAAAAAAAAACTATTTTCCACAAGGAGATAAAGTGATGATTCTTTACGGCTAGTCTTACAGTTTGTATAATTTTTTTATTTCACACTTCCATGCTTATATATAACATATATTTAATCAAATTACATGCACAATCGAAAAAATACTACAACGTGTTTTTGCACTTTTTCCCCAATCCAGCTTTGCAACACTATATCTTTTACGACACCTTGGAAGCTGATTTGTCCTCTTATTTTATAAGGTTTATCCCCCTTCAAGAAAAAAATGATTGGACCCGATTGAGACAGATTGACAGGTGAATCGTTTTGAATTGGTGTTAATAGGGACAAATATTTTGTTTATCGTTCTCAATCATTTTCAATCGGGACAAACGTTTGAATCGTTTCGCAATCGGGTAATTGCATAGCGAGACGTCGCTCGGAAACCTAACCCTAGGCCTAGAAGCCGTGAAGGTGATTTGGGTGATTATTTTTAATTTTTTGAGTGTTTTACGTGGAGGCTCTTCGGATTTGTTCAGGTAAAAGTGACAGCAGTGGTTTTCAGGGGTTATTGGATATTATTATTGGGTTGGAAATATAACTTGAGGCTTTCTGAACGTTGAATTCAGTGATCTGGTGATCATTTCACATTTTTTGAGTGTTTTACGTGGAGGGTCTTCGGATCGATTTATTCAGGTAAAAGTGGTAGTGGTGGTATTAGGGGGTTGTTGTATATTATTATGGGTTTGGAAATCTAGTTCGAAGTTTTCTGAAGGTAACTTGTGTGATCATTCTAAATTTTTTAATTTTTTGACTTTTTTACGTGGAGGCTCTTCGGATTTATAAGGGCAAAAGAAGAAGGGGTGGTCTTAGGGGATTGTTGAATATTATCATGGGGTTAAGAATATAACTTGTGGTTTTCTGAAGGTGACTGGGTGATTATTTTTAATTTTTTGAGTATTTTACGTGGAAGCTCTTCGGATTTGTTAAGGTAAAAGTAGTAGTGGTGGTCTTAGGCCCTTAGGGGGTTGTTGAATATTATTATGGGGTTGGAAATATATGTTGGGGTTTTCTGAAGATGATTTGGGTGATTATTTCCAATGTTTCAATTTTTTTAGTGTTTTACGTGGAGGGTCTTCGGATTTGTTCAGGTAAAAGTGGTAGGGGTGTTCCCACGGGTTTTTTGATTATTATTATTACGGGGTGGGAAATATAACTTGGGTTCTCCTTTTACAAATTTAAAAAATTTTAAAAAGGAGGTGGATACCCGGGTACTCCGTTACACCGATGAAGCTGTTTGTTTTGTCACACACATAAGGGTTAATTTGCAACCTAAATTTCGAAATCAAAATGAAATTTTTAATTTATTTGAGAAATAATGTCTAAAAACCTGTTTAATTATTATACTTAAGTATCAACATTTAAAAAAAAATAGGCCGCAACCAAATTGAACAAATTAAAATATAATAAAAAATAATACGCAAAAGTCATGAAAATTACTGCAAAATAAGTTATTTGAAAATATGTTGGTGATTGCTCCTTGATCACTTGAAGTTTGCATACAAAATGCAATTATATTTTAATACAAGTTTCGTCTTTCGGCTTCTTTACTACAAAATATGCCATGTCCAGCATGCAAAACTCTTTTTCCTTCAACAAAATTATCTGCAGGAAGGTTTAGATGCCGTGAACCGACCAATTTTAGCGATACCTAGTTTCATTTTTCGTTTGAAATTCACAAAAAAACCAGCGATACTTAGTTTCATTTTTTCTTTGAAATTCACAAAAAAACCAGTCTTTCACCTGTCAGACGTCCACAAACGACCCACTTACGGCGGCCATCTTGTTCATGTGACGTCACGATTTCGGATCCCAATATAAAAAGAGCCAGCTGTAAAATACTCCTGGTCAGGCCAAAATTAGGCAGTCCGGCGAATGATAAAGTTGATGAGAGAGAAGGCATTGATTCCCTGAGATAGAGAATAAGTACAAAGCTCACTGAGGGCGCAGTCCCATGGAGGTAGATTAGTAGAATAGTGGAGCAGTTTTGACGAATGAGGTGACTGCTAGAGCTTGTGCAGGCTACTCATTGGTCAAAACTGTTCCACTATTCTACTAATCTACCTCCATGGGACAGCGCCCTGAGTCACCGACTCGTAAATGGCTTCTCAAGGAAGAGCAAAAAAGAGAGAGAGCTCACGCCGTCAACCGCAGAGACTTCGTTTAAATTCTGTGAAATCCTCTGAAATCGCTTGAAATATTCAAAACCACCTATAATGTAATCCTTTGAAATCGCTTAAAATCTTTAAAAATCGGTTAGAATCCTTGAAATTTCTTTAAATATTTCGAAATATTAAGAGATCCCTTTAAATCTTTGAAATATCTTTAGAATTCATTGAAATCATTAAAATCCGCGGGAATCTCTTCGAATCTCATGAAATATCTTGAAATATTTTAAAACCCATTAAAATTCCTCGAAATCCCTTAAAATCCTTGATAATATTCGGAAATTCTCAGACATTCCATTAAATCTGTTTATATCTTACGAAATGTCCAGAATAGTGTAATAGTTTTTTGTCGATGCAATTACGGTTTTTGATCTACATAGTCTAAGCCAAAACGGTTATAATTTTTGGCTGTGAAAAAATTCCTCTCTAGCTCCGCTGGGATTCGAACCCAGGTCTACAGATTGCCGATCTGGTGCTTTTACCCATTAAACTACGGAGGGGAACGAGAATCATAATTTCTTTCACAGCCTCTTGCAAGAAAACGACGACGTCGTTTCAAGTCCTGTAAGAATGTATATTTCCAATCTTATTGATAGTAATTGAGTTTTGATTTTATGTTTTTTTTTTTACCAGTGTAGATCAAAGACCGTCATTCCATCGAAGAAACTATACTTTAGAATCTTTTGAAATCTCTTCAAATCTTCGAAGTGCATGTAACTTTAATATGGGCGTAACAGCAAATGCCCCCCCCCCCCTGTTGATGTTACGTAATATGTGCACGTTCCTTAACATCCTTCAAAATTCGTGAAAATACTTTTTTATCTCTTGAAATCATTTAGAATCACAGTAAATGCCAGGGATCTTATTTATCTGAAGTTGGATAAAAACTTTGCAAACAATTGACAACTACAATTAACCGACAACGGATAATTTTTATCCGCCTCGTGATAAAAATGATCTGCCATTGAATTGTAATTAAACTCCTTGATAAGCCTTAAAATCTTGTAAAATTCCTTGAGAAATTGAAATTCTTTCTGAAATTATATTAGATAATTTCTTAAAACTCTTGAAATATTTGAAACATTTCGTAATTCTTTGGAATCGTTCGAAATACCCTAAAACTTTTGTAAACCCTTGAAATCTCGTTAAATTCTGTAAAATTTTTGTAATTCTTTGAAATACTTTGTCGTCTTTTGAAATACTTTCAAATCCCTGGAAATCTGTTGAAATCCTTTCAAATAATCTTTTGATATCTTTTAAAATGTGTCTAAAATTTCAAAAATCACCCTTACGTAGTGAATGGACGTTCCCAAATTAACAAATTTCTGTATGAGTTATTTTAGGAATTTTATATTAGAAATGTGAGGGTTCCTTTTCACGGATCATGGATTTAGAAAAGGGTACCTTTTCACGGGCCTCGATTTTGAATTATTAATTCAATTAATATTTTACATAGGGTTCACATCTAGGTTCTCGACCAATCAGATTTACGACAACCTAGTAATTAGAAATTAACCCTATGTAAAATATGGATTCCACGATCATTCAAAATCTATGGTCCTTGAAAAGGCACCCATGATCGTGGAATTAATATTGTACATTAGGATTAATTTCTAGTCACATTGTTGGTTTATGAAAAATATGATTCGTCTAGATGTGAACTTTATATGGAATATTGATTCAATGAATAATTAAAAATCGAGGTACGTGGAACTAGTGAGTTTTTGTTCAGTCATTTTTTCACATATAGTTTATATCTACGTTATTAGTAGGTGTATGCCCATGCATTTGACTCGTCATAAATCTATTAATTGTGTAGATATGAACTCGATGTGAAAAAAATACGAATTTACTCCAAAGGAAAAGGTTCTTAGTTCCTACTTCCAAACTTGGCCACCAACGTGGGACACATCAAATGTTATAACAACTTTTTTAATATGTATAAAATTTTTCTTTATAGAGCAAAGTAATACTGGTAAAAATAATATTTCATAGAATGTAGAAAATATTAACACAACGATCCTTGGATAGTAGCAATAAGAAGAAAATAAAAAACTCCTTTGCTACTTCCAACTTCGTTTAAATGATGAAAAATTAGCAGGTTCTTCCTTGAACCGGTAACATTATAATTGCCACTGCGGCGCACATAGCAGTTATCGCGTATATACCCATAGCTGCTAATGAAGACGATTGTAGAACAATTAGCGCTACATATGGCGTGATCATTGCGCCAAAACGGGCCATTGCCGTGCATGTGCTAACGCCAGTATCGCGTAAATAATTGGGATACATTTCTGGAGTGTAAACGTATGCTGCTTGAAAAACTCCTGCTATTAAGCCTCTGGTCAGGAAAAGTCCTATTGTCAATACAAATCTACTGAGCATACAAGCTTTGCTTAATAAGCATACGACTGCTGCAAACAATAGTAATTGAATAACCATAGTTAGTTTTTTGCCCAACTTTTCTATTAAAAATATTGTTGAAAATATTCCAGGAAATTCTGCCAACGTAGTCCAAAGAATGTCAATGTAATCGCCACGAGTCAACTTGCAATTCCCTTGACATTTATCATCCGATTCGGATCCTGACATTTTACTGTTACATTGCTCAGAAGATGAATTGAGCAATTCTGTGGTTATCAATACAACTCCATAATAACAAAATGCACTCGCCATCCTAGAATGTGTTTTTTAAATTAATTTAAAAATAGGTACTTGAATTACGATTTTATATAATTATACTTGCCATATAATCCAAAGTAAAATTGTAGTCTTGCACATTTCCCTGCTAAGCAGTTCTCCCCATCTACTTTTACCACTGGACTGCATTCGATCCAAAACGAGTCTACCCACTGGCATGGGTTTGTTATTTCCTTGTGCTACTCGTTCTAAGGTATTCAGTGCTCTATCTGTTCGTCCTGAGAGCAAGTCGAATGTAACTGATTCCGGGAGCCACTACATAAATTACATATACTGTATTGACTGCACACCAATCTTACCCACCTGATTTGGCATAAATGTTTGTTTTCTATTATATTTACCGGAGTAAATAAAGAGAAAAGAAGTAGAGGTATAGTGGATATCCCAAGGAGCCAACGCCATCCTAAGCTTGGCATCAAGATTAAAGCTAAAACTATTCCGAAGCATGCTCCCAATGCCCAAAAACACTGTAAAAATAAAATTGGCCAATTATTGAATATGCAATCAGAATTGTCCAAAATCAGAATCAAATCTTTCAGCACTTTTTTCACGATTCCATCAACTCACGTCTAATAGAACTACACATTTTGCTCTCTGTTCAGCCGGAAGAAACTCTGCATACAGTGTCACACTGAAAATAAATACTATAGTAATATTTCGTAAAAATATGTATAAAATAATATTTAAAAATAGGTAAACTCACGATTGCGGCACACATCCAATAGCAAAACCGACTAATCCTCTGAGCAGTAGAATCCACAGAAAGTTTGGCGCAAATGAGCTAAGAAACCCATAATAAAATAGCAAAACTCCACAAAGAGTGAGGGTTTTCTTTCGTCCGTACCTATCACTCAAATTATTCCAAAATGTTGAACTAAGTACCATTCCTAAAAACACCACCTGTAAAACAAGAGATTCTTAATTAATAAAATCAGTTTCAAAGAATTGGTACCTTTAAGTAATGGTCATGCAGTACCATCCAGGAGTATGAGGCTCATGAGGACACCTAAAAAACTAGCAATTAAAGAAATGCACTCACTTTGCGCCGGATATGTCCAGGAAAAAAAAGATAGCATTTTTTTAAGCAGCGTTAGAAATATTAAATTCCGCGTCAAATGAGCCCTATTGATGTCTAAGTTAATGAGCGAGACAAAAAACTAGTCGCCGCTCGACCGAGCGATTTTCGTTTTGCGTACGCCTCTACATTTTTTATGATAATTCGAGAACCAAGAAACATTTTTGCAATTTCTTGAGCTCAGTTCAAGGAGAATTCAAGGTTTTCCCTGCTGGAAGTAGAAAGATTGAAATATATAGAAATTGGGGCATAGGAAAAGATATGTATAATGATTCTATCTCTGTCAATGGGTCACTTTGCATCCCTAAACCGCTATCTTTTCCTATACGTAATCTCAATAATTTTCTATCTCTTTCTCTACCTTTCGTGACCGAGGACTCTTATATTTTTCTGTCCTTCAGTTTATCTATCTATTGCGAATTTAAATATTTTCTCTTTCTGTATCTTTCGTAACCGAGAACCCTTATCTTATTCTTCGCCTAATGATATCTCTTTAATATGAATGTCAATCTTTATCTATCTCTTTTTCTATCTTCCGCCACTGAGTACTCTTATCATTTTCTATCCCCAAAATTTGGGAATGCATCGAAAAGTTAGGGAATTTATTTTTAAACAAATTTGACGTTAACCACGTACCAGAAAGACAGCGTGAGGTCCATGCTTATATACATACACACTTACAATTTATGACATCCTGGTACTTATCAAAAGTAAGGTTGCCAGAGGGATGTTCATGTATTACTTATTCAAATCAAAGACTTTCGATAAATGAAAGCATGAAACCCTTAACACCTGCAATAATGGTTGTCTAAGGAAGATTCAATAGAATACTTTAACAAGTAATAGAATACTTTAACAAGTTTCATTGATTACGTATACTGGTGTATACAAAAATACGTCGATATTATGTTTTTGATTAATTAAAAAAAAAATGAAAATTCAAAATCTTGTTTGTTCTTAAAGAATAGAACATTTTATTTAAAAAAAAATTTTTGTTTCATCAATATCTTTTAATTTTAAGTAATTGTTACAAATAAGATCATAATTAATCAGAAACTTTATTTGATTGATTAACATGAAAATTCTATGACTCAACTCTTCATTGAGCTTCACCGGGTATAACACATTTTTGGTGTTGTATAAAGTATTCTTGATATTTAAGAAATATTTAATAAAATTTTCAGAAAAAATCTAAAAAATGCAAATGCGACTTATAGATGGAAACACTTCAATTGATTGATTTATTGAGTACTATGGCACTGGGTTAATTGCTTTTTCAAAATTGGGAAAATATTTTAAAGTTCAGGTTCTAAAGAATTTCTCCAACATGTGGTTTTTACGATCGTTGACTGCCTCGTGTATAGGAAGGACACTGTACTTGAGTTCTTGGAAAATGCGTGCAACCAAAAATCTGTCAATTTTAAAGGGAGTTTTCGTTCGTCTATTTCTTTTCCCTTTTTTTCAAAAATGAATTCAGTACTCAGGGTGACCCAGTACGGTTCAGTCGCTCTAGACGAAATCTTGAAGAATCAAAATAAAAAAATTTTTCTTTTTTTTTAAGAAAAAGTCTGTGCAAAATAAAAAATTACCAAAAATTCAGTTAAATTGTAAAGTGAAGTTAAAGTGTAGCCTTAAAATTGCACTAAAGGAAAAAATAAATAAATTTGAATAAACTTTTCTGAATTTTCAAAGAAAATTCCATTTAATTCAACGAAATTGAATTTCGGAATATGGATTAATTCAAAATCAACCATTTTTTTCCCAATTTTATAAAAAATATCTTTGAAAAATTTGTATTATCTATTAACATTTTTATGGTGATTATGACAATCAAAATTGGTGTTGTGCTGATGGATTTCATATAAGATTTATAACGGAATAAATTTCTCCATTTCACAATGAAATATAGGAAATAACAGCAGGAGTCTTTTCTACTTTATGGCTTTTTACTTGATGCGAAACTGAAGATTCTTAGAAATTTTTAACATCTCATCATAGATTTCGCGGAAATTGACAGATTGTGGGGCAAATAAAAAGTTCTTTCATGGAGATGTTATACATAAAGAGAGAAGGCAATAATGAAATCAATTTAAATATAGACATTTCGAGAGATAACAAAGCCTTTGATAATTTTATTTAATTTTTATAGGAAACATTGGAAATTATTGTATTTTAATTTTCTGTTCATTGGAAATTAAAACAAGTATTAAAGTGCATTAAAGATTTCCGAAATAAACAGATGTATCGAACTTGGAAAAACGGTTTGCCGGGCTTCTATTCGTAAGCCGGAAGACTGATTTAATTTCTTGGTTATATTTATCGTCAGCCATCTAGCGGCAAAACCTTCAGGTTAACGTAGATAAATAAAGGTTAGAATGAGACAGAGAAGAGAGGATTGAAAAAGAAAGACCTAAATTTAGATTGACAAGGAGATAGAAAAAGATAGATGTAGTATAGGATGAGATAGAGAAGACGGGATTGAAAAAGAGATGGAAAAAGATGGGCGTTGATAAATGTAGGATACGATGAGATATAGAAGAGTGGATTCAAAAAGATAGATCGGAATTTAGATTGACAAAGAAATAGAAAAATATAGACGTTGATAGATGAATGACACGATGAGATCGGGAAGAGGAGATTGAAAAAGATAGACGTGAATTTAGATTGACAAAGAGGTAGAAAAAGATAAATGTAGGATACGATGAGATAGAGAAGAGGAGATTAAAAAGGATAGAAGGGAATTTAGATTGATGGAGAGATAGAAGAATATTGGCGTGGATAGATAAAGGATAGGATAAGATAGAAAAGAGGGAATTATTGAAAAAGATAGACGGAAATTTAGATTGACAGAGAGATAGTAAAAGATTGACGTGAATAGATAAAGGATAGGGTGAGATAGTGAAAATAGAATTGAAAAAGATAGACGGGAATTTAGATTAAAAAAGAGATAGAAAAAGATAGAATGAGATACATTTTCTCTATTTTTTTCTATCATAAAGATTCAAAATTATTCAGAATGATAGGATCACTACCTTTTCACTTTCAGCAGGGAATTTTGCGTGACTTTCAAACGTTTAACATTATTTTCCTAGATTTTACCAGGAATTGAAGTTGAATCACGAATATTGGCAAAAATCAGAAATTAGACCAGTCTTTCTCACTAACTCAATCTCTATTTATCAAAAATACATCAAATATAGGTCATTTGATGCGAAATATAATAATCTTTTTAACGCTTTTTTAAAAATTATTTTATCTTACGTTTCATAATCTTGGGCGGTACTGTATATAACCATGAAACTTGATTAAATTCATATTTGAAGTATCGAATGCATATATACCGTTGTTGTAACAGCTTGCTCATATCTCGTAATACTCCAATCACAGTGTAAAGTAGGACTAAGAATGCTGAGTATCGTTATTTCCATACTGTCTGCCATCCAACAAAGTCCTGTGACCAACGATAATTTCACTTGAAATCCTCCAAAGCCCAATGAATTAATTGCTTGCCCCACAGTAAACGTGTCTACGTTGAAAATAAAAACATAATAAATTTGTTGTTTGGAAAATTTAATTGCTTCTAATATTATATAGTATTATTATATATTATATACCATCTGGTACAATAACCGTGGGATTAAGTTCCATTGATCGATCGATCCTATTGTCGCAATCATTGTACCGCGCTACACTATTTCGGGATAAAGTATTTAAATCCGGCCCATGAAATTCTTCGAGCTCCTGATAAGGTCCTGATTGATTTTTTCGCTCGTGGTAATTAGCCATTATCTTTAAAAACCTATGTTTATTATTAATAATAATATATAAAAAGTGGTTATATAAATAAAGCACTGATTTCCTTCTTTCTATATTAATATGTTGATATGACCAATTAGCTGTGCGAATTTATCAGAAAATTATTAAACCAAAAACAAAGTAAGTTAACAATTAAGAGTTTTAAGTCATGTTTACGTTTTATAGAATGTTACTATGTTGACATCGGCAAATGAAAAAATTAATAAAAACATGATTATAATAATGTAATTAGTAAATATGATATAATTACCATTCATTCAACAATTAGGCCACCACATGTGACCAGAATTTATAGACAGTTGATTCTGTTTTGATTTTGGTACACTTTGAGACGTGTTGACGTGTTGCTACCTGCGGGGCCATTTCAGTCCACTTCGGGACTTATTACATTCCACAGGTGGGTGTAGATACTATAGATTGGAATTCTGCCGTACTGTTGGGCCCACAGGGCTGGGACTCAGACTCAGCCCGTGGGCCAGATGACGCGTCACTAGGGAGTTTACCACTCAGCAGAGTGCGCGATCTGTTCGGGTCCGAGTTCTGCGAAAATTTAAATTTTATAAATGAAAAATAGCTTTTTTTTAATACAAATTATTAATAAAAGTTTAAAGTTCATTTGTAAAATAAAGTAAAAGAGTAAGTCATTCAGTTTGAAGAGAAAAATATAATATTTTAATTACTGGTCACTTTTTCTTGCGTAGTTCTGAATTTTACACAAATGACATTATTGTGTACTGAAAGAAATTCAAAATACGTGTGTTAATAACATTCTCTATTTTTTTTACCAACTAGTTCAATTTTCAACCAAAAAGATGAGTTTTCAAACAAGAAGATTAAGTTTCTACTATAAAGATAAATTTTCAACAAAATAGATAAATTTTTAACTAAGTATTTGAAGTTCTAACTAGAAAGGGTAAATTTTCTACTAAAAGAAAACGAATTTTCAACAAAATTGAAAAATTTTCAAATAAAAAAAAAATCTAATCAAAAATGGAATAGTGAAATTCTCAGATGAAAAAATTGAATTTCCAAAAATATTGTTAAAAATACAACAAAAGAAGTGAATTTTCAAATAATAAAGAAAACATTTTGAACTAAAAATGAGGTATTTACATTTTCTGTTTAAAAAATTAATTTTTAACAAAAAAACGAATTTCTCAATAGAATAGTTGAATTTTTAGTCATAGAGATGCATTTTTAACTAAAGTAATGAATCTTTATCGAAAAATTACTTTTTAACCAAATAGTATAACTTTAAACAAAAAAAGATGCATTTTTAACGAAAAATTGAATAACTGATATTCCAACCAAAAAAGATTTTAATATTAAATAAAAAACAGTTAAATTTAAACAAAAAAGACGAATTTTAAATGAAATATTTAATTTTTAAGTTTAAAAATTAATTAAAAATTTAAAACAAAAATAAAATAGTTCAATTGTCATCGAAGGAAGTGAATTTGCAACTAAAAAAAAATTTGTAACCAAAAATGAAATAGTTCAATTTTCAGTTGAAAAAATCTTTTTGAACCAAAAAAGGAGGTTTGAACAAAATACTTAAATTTTCAACAAAAAATAGTAAATTAAAAAAAAATGAATTTTCAAACAAGAAGATTAATTTTCTACCAAAAAGTCGAATTTTCAACTAAAAAATTAATTTTGAAAAAAAAAATATATATTTTTTAAAAAGTAGTTAAATTTTTAACTAAAGGAATTAATTTTTAACCAAAATGAATGAGTTTGCCAACAAGGAGAATAATTTTCTAAAAAAAAGTTCAATTTTCAAACACATAGTTGAATTTTCAACCGAAAGAGACGAATTTTCAATAAAAATACATGAATTTTCATCCAAATGGTCGATTTTTAAACTAAAAAAAGCGAATTTGTAACAAAAAATGGACAATTTTAATTTTCAGTTAATCAATTTTTAACGAAAAAAAAACTTATTTTCACCAAAGTAGTTTATTTTAAGCCAAAGAGATGAATTTTCAAGAAGCAACGTAAAATGTAATAGTTGATATTTCAACCAAAAAATTTTGTAATTGAAAGCCGTTGAATTCAAACAGAAAGGACGAATTTTCAACAAATCATGACATTTTTCAGATAAAAGGATCAGTTTTCAACTAAAAATAAAACAAAACCGATACAATTTTAATCAGAAACCCTTGAATCCAACTTTTTAAAAATGACGATTTTTCTCGAAAACAGTTGGTTTTTTAATTTGTAATTATGGTTCTTTTTATCTTTCGTTATAAAACATAGGAAACTTTTAAAAATATGCACTTTAAAACCTTTCTTTCAGTAAACAATAATGTTCTGTTTGTGAAATTCAGAACTATGCAAGAAAAACTAACCGTACTTAAAATATTAAATTTTTTCTTTTCAACCTGAATGACTGACACTATGACTCTATTTCACGAATGAACTATAAATTTTTATTAATAATTTGTATAAAAAAAGCTATTTTTCATATATTAAATTTGAATTTTCGCAGAACTCGGACCCAAACAGATCGCGCAATCTGGTGAGTGGTAAACTCACACATTAGATATTTTCCCTTCAATCACCAGCTAACTTCACTTCGTTGAGTGCTGAGAGGAAAACAATGAACCAAATGCATGGGACAAAACTTTATTTCTGTAATATCTTCGTAATGAATAATAATTATTATCATTTTATTATTTCATTGAATAGTTCTTAAAAAATAAAAACTATATTTTAAATACACTTATACAGAAAAAATTAGTTTTTACAAAGATATTAGCAAAATAGGGCAAAAATAGACCGTATCTCATGCATTTGGTCCATTGTTTTCCCCTCAGCACTCAACGAAGTGAAGTTAGCTGGTGGTTGGAGTGAAAATAGCTAAACGACTCAATTTTCAAAAAAGCGTCAAAATCACCGCTCTTACTTTAAAAAAGTATTGATGATGATGTGGCTCTCACAAAAAACGTCACTGTGCTAAAAATGATTTTCGTAATTCATTATTGGGATCTGAAATACAACGATACGCCAACTGGTGGCCAAATGTAGTACTAAAATAACAGGGTCGTATTGCAGGTTTTACTACATGATCCATTTGAATTTTATAATAAAAATTATTATTATATTAATATTTCGTTCAGTTTAAAGCAATATAATCAATAAGAAATTTAACTAGCACCAGAAGACAAGTTTGGATTTTTTACTTTAATATAATAACACATGTGAGGAACAACTTAAAATAAGCAATTATACCCAATTGATATACAAATGATGAATTATTATCGTCGTTATTATAGAACACATAACCTAAAATTACGCTATGTTCCGTATATCAATCATTTATATTATTTTAAGTAAAATCTCATTTTTTACTCAATTAAGGTTTTTTTTATGTAAAAAGTGTACTAAAACGCACTTACAAATAGAAAATTGTCCACTTTTCAAGGATAGGTGTCCAATATATTTATCGTAAAAACTAGATGGAAGCCACTTTTTTGTACGTTATGAGAGGGTTTGACATTTTCACAAAAAAACGTAATTCATATTCCTTTAGAATATATTTTAAATTCAGTTTCTAAAGTACGACTGTCTAGCCATGTTCAACCCTCTCCTTAAATAATAAAAACAAACCATTTTTCACGAAAAAAATACACTGGATGACGATTCCATCAACTTATAATTTATATTTTTTCTAAATTTATAACATGTCCAGCGTGCACAATTTTTTTGTCCTTTCTTAAAATACCTACTCTAACCATTTTTGCAGATATTGACTCCCAGTTCTTCGAAATAATTGCAAAATAAATTAAAAACCCTTCGCATCGCATGTATTAGAGGAAAAGTGACCCCGTTGTTGCCTCCATATTGCCTATCACGTGACGCTGTGACGTCATGATTTCAGATCCCAATAAACCATAAACAAAATACACATATACATATCGAATTTAATCAGTCGAGTCTGCTTTCTTATAGTTTCTACTATTTCATGCCTTCATGGACACGCGGTCGGGGACCAGGGATGAGTTGTAACACGTCAGTCGAGGTTTTCTACGACAATACGTCTTTTACGTCTACGTTTAATGAAAAAATTCCACTGGTTAAAAAGAGATGGAGATATCCATGTCTCTTTCTAACCAATAGCATTTTTTTAGTTCTTTGAACTTATTATAGATTCGCTAGTAAGGTGCCGTATCGTAGCCGTATCTAGGCTTTGGTCAAAGATATTGTAAACCTAGATGCAGCACCTCATTAGCGAACCTATATTAAGTTCCAAGAACTAAAAAAATACCATTGGTTAAAAAGAGACAGAGATATCGCCATCTCTTTTTAACTAATGGTATTGTTTTAGTTCTTGGAACTTATTGTGGGTTCGCTAGTGAGGTGCCGCATCTAGGTTTATAACATCTTTGCTTTGGTTTACACCCTGGATTTCCAGTGCTTTCCCATTTTTCCGCTCTTTTTGGCACACATGATTGATGATAACATTGATAAACTGATGATAAGATGTAAACCATATGTATTATTGTATAACATGCTATGCTTTTCAAAGCTTTCAAAACAGGGCGGCGTGTATAGGGAATCAAAAAAGAGAAAAGAACTTATATGTAACCTAAGTTAAAATTAAGGATGTTCCAGGGTTATCTCATTTACGAATAGATATTTCTCAAATTTACAGAAATTATTTCTATTACCATTTCGAAATTACATGCAATGTTTCAAAAGGATTCGCTAACCCGTTTAGAAATTATTTGAATCTAAAGATTCAGTGATTTAGCATGGGCTCTTATGGGAAAAGGAAGTTTTTGTACTTTTAACTGAAGATAGCAAGATTATTTGACGAATAGTTTTTTCTGGCACTTTGAGAACAGTTTGTCTGAATATTAATGAAACTTCTTGCAAAATTTAAAATTTATTTGCTAGCTCGTTGTTTCAAAAATAATATAAATATAAGTAAAAATAACTGATTCTGCGGCGGAAAGTATAGAGCGTGGCAACACCGCAAATCAGTTATTCCAGGAGCGTAATATTAAAAAAAGCTTCAGGTAGTTCAGGGCCGTGCATTTAGGCAATGTAAAATATTTGGGTGTGTGTCAAAAGCGTCACTTTTATTATTCAGAATAATATTTTGTGAATATATGCATAAATAATGCTTAAAAATATTTATCACTGTTCATAATTTCTACGGTATGATCGGTGTCCTTATTATTACTCCGTGCTTTACTCAAAACTACTTCGATGTAAGTACTTTAACCTAGTATTATATTAGAAATTGTTTTAAATCATGGAATTGGGTAAAACGGCCGGGGCTTCAATTTCACAACTTTTTGGTAATGACCCATATACTTTAATTCAATTTTTCCTAATGATAAAAAAACTATACAGAACTTTCAGAATCCAACCTAACCCTCGTTGGATTTCGCATTCTATTAAGTCAAGCGAAAGAGCTTCTTTGCAATCACAGCACCACAACTGTTTCCCTAGGAAGCGTAATTCGACTATACGTCGCCCATCACAGGGAATATTTTCTTTAGCTTCACTCGAATACATTTCTGAGGCCTTTTCTTCTGTAGCATAAGCTTCTTTTGCAGCTCTCCGTGCATTTATTTCAGACATGTTACGTTGTAACTTCTGTCTATGATCATACACCTTCTTCGACACTATTCCGCCTTTTCACCTATACGTTTTCTTTATTTTCGCTATTGTCTGAATCGCATATTATATTTAAAAACAATTTAAAAACTCGAAAGCTCCGATGATCCCGAACCATGTAAAGCGATTTCTAACCTACAACTTTGTTGACAGGTCAGCCATTTTAAACAGTTCAAGTCTACCAACAAAACAGCACGAAATTACGATATATCCGACGTTGCACGATCTACGGCTTTCTGGAATTATATTTATAACATAGAATATTCAGGTTATTAATCAATTTAATCTTCAGAATATTATTTATATGAAATATAAATACATAATATTTATGTTTTTTAACATTTTCCCTTATCTAACACGGACGTACTTCTCAAAACGTAAATACGAATTTTCGATTTCTTAAGATTTTTACAGGCTTCATTAATAGCCAAAAGTTTTTCCACGACGAGTATAAAATAATTAATTAATCTTGAAATTTCCACTGAAAATATTAAAACACATTCTCAATCGTAACAGTTTTGTTCTTTACTTCATGTGATCAGGGAAATTTCCATCTCAATATCCTCTATTGATTAAAATGGTCAACAGAAAAAATTCACTAACATTTGACTAACTTTTGTCCAGAAGGTACACCTGGAACATCCTTAAGTTTTATAAAATGCTGGAACCAGCAGTTCAAGCACTTTCTGCAGGTAGAATTATTTTGGCTAGCAGTTCACCCAGGCGTCAGGAAATTATCCAGAAATTGGTACGTATTATTTGCATAACCTCCAAATTTCTAAAGAATTTTTTTAATCATTGCTTCCTCGTGGAGGGAGGTTTGTAATTACCTACATTTTTCAAATCCATTTGTTTGACATATTTTTCGATATAATTCGATCCCAGAAACTCGAAAATGCAATTTTCTTTATAAATTTGATGAAAATAAAAAAAAATCGCTGGAGGATTTCAAACAAATTTTCAGATTTTAGTTTTTAAAGGATATATCTAGATGTGAAATTGTATTGCTAATCTTTTTCCCTTTAGACAAAAAGTTGTAGTTTCTTAGTTTTAAAATTAAAGCCAAAAAACAGGCTTTTTAAACAAATTCGATTTTAATCCGTTTTTACTTCAACTCGTGTTCTGTTCGTCAGTTTTTGGAATTTTTAAATAAAATTTTCAGGGAATGTGCTTTAGAGTGTTCTTTGATTGATAAAGTAACAGGAATGTAAAAACATTTTTAAATTGTTATTAATTTTTTTTCATGCTCAGCGTGAATCGAACTTTTGTAACTTCCGGCGTTTCGTTTATCGAGGGAATTTTGAGCAAGCAAAAACTTCTCGTGACGAAAATTCGGAGAATACTGTGATAAAGTTTTATGAAAAGGCTCAGATCAAAATATTAATAAGTTTAGGAGTAGTTATGATTTTAATTAATGTCAGCGCTGAAGTTTTCGAGTGACTTCAGACTCTGGGGCTTACCGCCGCACCACGTTCTTTCTCTAGTGAGTTTTTTTGTAATAATTCCATAGAAAGTTTTGCCATGCAAGATAAACGGAGTAGAAATTTTCTTACACTTGATTTATTGGAAGTTAATATAACAGTATTGATTCTTAATTTGGATAGAAAAATTATTTAAACTTTTACCTTGTTTTTGCAAGTTTTTCGTACATTTCGCGCCGATGTACTCTCGTCTCTCTTTTGTTCTCTACCTCGAAAAGCTTACGGTATATTTTCTATTTTAATATAAAACAAAAAATCCACATTTTTTTATTATATCACTTCGCGTCTTCGAGACGCATCGATAGACCTATTGTTTAATCTTTTATGACCTATTAGTAGCAATTTATCAATTTAAAAAAAAAGGTTTATTGTGTTTATATCAGGAAAACTTTCAGTCCGCTAAAATAAATTGTATTAAAAACATGCCCCTCTTTTTACCGCACTTTTCCGTCTTTCATTTTGAGAACGCTTCCACATTTGTCATGATTCGAGAACCAGTGAATATGTAAATATGTTCTTGGTCTTATTTTAAAGAAATTTTAGACTTTAATTAAGTAAAGTTACAATTTTTCCATTCACTTCCCGGAAGCATCTAAAAAGTGGAAGTTGATAATCGAAAATTGGTCAAAAGCGAAAAATAGGTCGGTCGTTCTCACTTGCTATCTAGACCCCTATACGCTTGTAGGGTACCTATTTGACCTTGACAACAGCGCCATCTGACTACGGTTTAAAATGAATTATTTAGTATAAGATTTCTTGTTAATATTTATTTGAAAAAGTTTCTTCTTAATAGTTCCAAATTAGTGGCGCTGTCGTAGCTACCCAACAGGCGTATTTATCAAAAATATTTCAATTAGGGTTCAATCTACGCGAAATTTAATAAGCTATCTACTGTACTACATCAGTCACTGTATCTCATATATTTGTTCGCGTCTTTGAAACGCGTCAAATTACCTATTGATGAACCTTCGGTGATCCTTATGATCTAGCAATACCGATTTGTAAATTTATCAATTATATTTATTATCTTTTTTATTTGAAGGAAACTTATTTAATATTGGCAACACAAGAGTATTGTATATGGTGTATTTGTTTGCGTCCTCGAGACGCATCGATTGATCTATTGAAGAACCTTTCATGACCTTCCCAGGGTGTCCAGCGATTCTTAGAAAAAAAATTCAAGGTATTTTCCAGGTTTTCCAGGTCAAGAAATCAAGTTTTCCAGGTCTAATTTTTTACATCAAATAATGAAATAACCGTTTTTTATACATGCAAAAAATGAGCCATTTCATTTTTTATTGGCCAACAGTATCCAAAGAAAGCTTTTGAAATCTTTGTGAATTCGTTGAAATCTGTTGACGTATTTAAAATCTTTGTGAAATCTTTAAAAATCTTTTGGAATGTTAAAAAATTGTTGTAAAACCTTTGAAATCTTTGTGAAATTTTTTGAAATCTTTTGAAATCATTATGAAATCTATGAAATATTTGTGAAATTATTCTTTGTTTGTGAAATCTTTTGTGTTCGTTTGAAATCATTGAAATCTTTTCAAATCTTCTCAAATTTGTGGAAACCTTTTGAAATCGTTTAAAATTTTTGAAATGTTATGAAATCTAGTGTCTTTTGTTGAAATTCTTCACATCTTTTGAAATCCTCATGAATTCCTTAGAATATTTGTGAAATATTTTTTATTCGTTTGAAATCATTGAAATATTTTTAAATCTTCAAGAAATCTTCTAAAAAATTTGGAAATAGTTAAAAATCTTTTGAATGTTTTAAAATTCTTGAAAACTTTTGAAACCCTTATGAAATCTTTGTGAAATATTTTGTATTCATTTAAAATCAATTAAATATTTAAAATCTTTGTGAAATCTCCAGAAAAATGTCGAAATCGTTTAAAATCTTGAAATGTTTTGAAATCTTTTGAAATCCTTATTAATTCTTTGAAATATTTGTGAAATCTTTGCAATTTTTGGAAATCTTTGAAATCTGGTTTCCCTTTTTGAAACTTTTGAAATTCTTGTATTTTTTAAAAATCATTCATAAATTTTTTATGAAATATTTGAAATATTTGTGAAATCTTTGTATTCATTTAAAATCATTTGAAATATTTAGAATCTTCTAAAAAATGTTGAAATCGTTTAAAATCTTCGAATTGTTTTGAAATCCTTATTAATTCTTTGAAATATTTGTGAAATCTTTTTACATCTTCTAAAAAAATTTGAAATCGTTTAAAATCTTTGAAATCTGGTGTACCTTTTTGAAATCTTTGAAATTCTTGTATTTTTAAAAAATCTTTAATAAATTTTGTATAAAATCTTTGAAATATTTGTGAAATCTTTTGCATTCGTTTGAAATCATTGAAATATTTAAAATTCTTGTGAAATATTTTTAAATCATCTGAAAAATGTTGAAATCCTTTAAAATCTTTGAAATATTTTCAAATCTTTGAAATCTGGTGTACTGTACCCTTTTTGAAATCTGTTGAAATCCTTATGAATTATTTGTAAAATCTTCCTGAAATCTTTCGTATTTGTTTGAAATAATTGAAATATTTGAAATCTTTGAAATTTTGTGAAATCTTCGAAACCTGTTTTACACCTTTTTGAAGTCTTTGAAATTCTTGTATTTTTTAAAAATCTTTAATAAATTTTTTATGAAATCTTTATATTCATTTAAAATCATTTGAAATATTTAAAATCTTTGTGAAATCTTTTGAAATCTTCTAAAAAATGTTGAAATCGTTTGAAATCTTCGAAATTTTTTGAAATCTGTTGAAATCCTTATTAATTGTTTGAAATATTTTTAAATCTTCTAAAAAAAATTGAAATCGTTTAAAATATTTGAAATTTTTTTAAATCTTTGAAATCTGGTGTACTGTACCCTTTTTGAAATCTTTGAAATTCTTGTTTTCTTTAAAATCTTTATGAAATTTTTCATGAAATTTCTGAAATATTTGTGAAATTTTTCTGAAATCTTTTGTGTTAATTTGAAATCATTAAAATATTTGAAATCTTTTAAAAAATTTTGAACTCGTTACAATCTTTGTAAAATGTTTGGAAATATTTGTCAAATCTTTCTTAAATTTTTGTTTGTGTAACCTTTCGTGTTCGTTGAAATCATTGAATTATTTCAAATCATATGGCCATGGCTCATTCTAATTCTGAAACTGAATTAACATCGAAATTTTCAACTAATAATTTTTATAATTTGTAAATTGAATATCACAAAGAAATGTATACATTAACATTCTGTATTAGCTCAGAAGAAATAAAAAAATTATAGAATTATTCACAATATTAAAGTCTGTTAATTGTAATCTATAAAATAATTGGCACCAGTCTAGAAAAGGTGCCTCGAAATCTATTTATTCTGTAATGAACAAAAGATAAATTTTATCTTGATAATTAAAAAACTTTTCAGTAGCAATATTTCTTCTAACTAAGATTTTTCTTTCAAAAGAGACTAAAAGATTTTAATTACTTTTCACATTTCAATAAAATAACTGTTTTGAAAGCAACAAAAAATTCAAATTCAAGGTTCTCGTGAAAAATTCAAGGAGGTTTCCAGGTTTTCCAGGTTTGAAAAAAATCAAGGAGAATTCCAGGTTTTTCAAGGTCGCTGGACACCCTGCTTCCATACTCTACCAATAATGTTTTTGAAGTATTCCATAAAATTGTTTGGTTTGTTTATGAGATAATTTTTTTGATATTAGAAATGAAATATGACTGTATATGATGTATTTGTTGGCGTCTTCGAGACGCGTCGATTTACCTATTAACGAACAATCCTTTATTGATGAACTCCAACTATCCTGGAAATAACATTTTCGGCTTATCGGAAATCAGTGCAACGTATTGACATTTTATACTAGTTTGAAATAAGTTAGATAAGATGATTTCCATTACCTAATATTGAAAATATCTTTTTTTCTTGTAATTCTCATAGTATAAAACCTCCCGCTATGAGAAATCAAATTTATTTGATGCCCAAGAGGAAGCAAAGTGCTCGTAAATTTATCACAAATAAATACATTCATAATGTAATGTTTGTAATGTAATGTAATATTAAACATCCGTGGTTCTTCGCACCGGTATTTTTACTCATTTCACCATCAGATTAATTTCGCCTAAATAATTAATAACATAACAGATTTTTCAAAAATTATAATATAGGGATCAAAAAACAAATATTATTTAGTATATTTTCAGGGTTTAAAAGTGGAAATTGTGCCATCTTTATACAATGAAAATTTGGATAGGTCCAAATATAATAACCACAGCGACTATATTCAAGATTTGGCTAGGTTCAAAGTCTTGGATGTATTTGAACGATTAAAAAAAGATAAAGCGCCTCCAGAACTAATCATTGGAGCGGATACTCTAGTCACTTTAGGAGATGTAATTTACGGCAAACCAAAAGATGAGGAGGATGCTTTTAAAATGTTGTCTTGGTCAGTTATTTAATAATAATAATAATACCAATTAGTTCATTAAAAATATAACTGGAAATCTAGACGTAGGTACTAATTTTTTGTTTGTACAGCCTAAATAATAAAACTCACACCGTTTACACGGGCGTATGTCTGAAAACTAAAAAAACGGAGATAAAATTTTATGAATCGGCTGAAGTCAAGTTCGGAGATCTTTCAGAAGATCAAATTAAAGCTTATATTCGTACTGGAGAACCCTTGTAAGTTTATAAACGATCAAAAAATATTAGAAATCATAATTAAAAAATGTAGACTTTTTTTTTAATTGATTCTTATTTCAGAGACAAAGCCGGAGGATATGGAATTCAAGGGGTAGGAGGCTGCTTAGTAGAGAAAATAAATGGTGACTTTTACACTGTAATGGGAATGCCATTATACTCTACGGTAAAGAACTTAAATAAATTATCATCTGAGTTATGATAACTTAAGACTAATACTATCTTGATAGAAGGAGGAAAATTATTTGAATAAATAGTTTCTTTTTTTACGATTTTAAAACGTTTATTTCATTGAACAATATTAAACCAGAAACCGAAGCCGAGAATTCTAATCTTAGTTTAGAATTTTCATTTAAAAGCTAATTTCATTAATTATATTACATGCTTTTAAGTTATTTTCAATCTGTCGGTAAATTTTTTATTAAAATGATTACACAAAACCAAAGCTTAATTTATTTAAAATTAGATAAAACTACGGAATCGCGGCTTCTCCATTTCCCCTCCATGTTTCGACAACGAGAAGGAGAATCATACCTGTGATCATCGCACTTTTAGATAAAAATAAATGCTCGACATTTGACAAATTTTGAGCAAACAGATTTTGAAATAAATTCACTAAAAAATGTAAAACAATACGTTACTCAAGTACCTATTGAAAAAATCATTTTCTTATTCAATCTTAAGATTGGTCAAAAAATACTTTACCAATACACGTCATAAAGATTGTTAAATAAATATGATCTCCTTCGTTCTAATAGTAATTTATGAAGAGATTAATTCATCTAGCTAGAATTTAAATTGATATAAAAACACTTTTATGAGTACCGCTCTTTGTTAGAATTTTAACATCGACACTAGTCACTGAATATCCAACAATACAAGAATTATGTAAAAATGTATTAGATAAACATAAAAAGGCATTTTATCAAGTGGCTTCATATCCATCTGCTCAGAATTAGTATTACCGGAAACGGAACTATAATCAAAGTTAAGTTACGATTATTTATTAAATACTTTACACTCTTAAGAACATAGAGTAGTATAATTATATGTATATACTATATATTTATATCTTTTTCACAGTCTTTCAAAAAAAAAGTAATGCACTATAAAATCGGCTCGTTGGAAGCAAAAACAAAACCTGCAGTTTGAGCCACCCATCGTCATTAGTGACTATAAACTGAATAAAAAGAGATATTTCGAAATTAATTACTGATCCAAGTGTGTAAAAATAGTATGCTACAAAAAATGTGTTTAAAGCGTCGATGCTTAACTTGATTCTGTTGAATTTTTTTCGGAATAAATTTAGGTTTACTCGCGAATTTGCTTATCTGGATTATTTAGAAATTTTAGAAAGGGAGTTTGTGCGCGTCAACACGGAGGAGAACTAGCCGAAGCAGTTGTATCCGCGGATTTTGTCACCGAGCTGGAAGGTATGGAGTTTGGTCTGTTCCCTGTTGTTAATCTCCGTTTTGCGAACATGAACTGCTCCATCAATTCGTGGTGAGCCTCTAATCGCTCGATACAATGCAGACAAGCAGTTTTTGGCAGCTGATCGTTTGCGTTCACCTGTACAGGTTCAGAAAAATACTGTAACTTGTTCTTTTTTTTATAAAAACCTATACAATTCATAAAAACTTATATGCATTCACGGAGAAAAATGGATGTTCAAACGCAGATGTTTAAAGTATAAGATAGTACCGCAAAACATACAGACATAAAAGCGTAACATCTGTGCTACCTTTTTGAGATGTTGGGTGTAAAATGTTAGACTGAAGCATCCAAGATGCTAAAGTCATACCTCTATCGGCCACTTGATGAAGCTTATAGTCAATGTTTCGTGTCGTTTGTAAACTTGTGGAAAAATGATTATTACTAATACTTTCAGGGTGGCGATTCGGCGGACGATTTCAAATTCCCTGTAATTTCCCGGATTTTTCCGTACAAGTTTTTCAATTTTCCCGGTCAACTAAAAGCAAGATATTCATATTTGCCGCTAAACCCAAAGATTTATTTTAATTCATGGCGTGTTCATTTTTGACAAAAAAATGGAAGTTAAACTTTTATTTGAAAAAATTAATTTTCAACAAAAAAAAACGGTTTTTCAAGAAAATAGTTCAATTTTCAACATAACTGATGAATCTTCAACTGGAATAGTTGAATTTTAAACCAAAAACATGAGTTTTCAACTAAAAAAAAGAATCTTCAACTGAAATAGTTGAATTTTCAACAACAAAAATTAATTTTTACTAAAAGATATAAATTCTTAACCAAAACTTCAATAATTAAATTTTATGTTCCAAAAGGAACATAAATGCGTATGGATATGAATGAAAGGATCCCTATAAACGGGCTCTCCTGGGTGAGAGGAAAAAGGATCCCTATAAACGGGCTCTCCTGGCATGCGTGAGTACGGTATGATAGAAGGGTGAAAGAGCCTAGCTAACACGGGCCTTCTGGATCCCTGGGTCGAGGCCCCTCCCGGACCGACTTACAGTTTGTAATCGGGACAGGAATGGCCTGCGGCCCACATAGCGACTAAGAAACAGCTCTCCGTTTTGTTATGGTGGTTTGCAAACGGATATTTGCACATTGAGTGGTTCACTCAATGTGACCACCCCCCTAAGCCGTGGGTGTAGAGCGATCGTGCTCATGGCACTTTGGCACCTAGGGGTTACGAAGGTGTCTTAACGGCCTCTCGGGGACACCGGACTACCTCCCCGAGTAATTACAGTCTTACCCCTGCATGCGGGGCTCTGCAGGGGCGGACCTTTATTTCCCTAGCTTCTCGTGGGATCAATATGGATACGCAAAATACAAAAAATGAGAAAGGTGGAAGAAGGGAGGTGGCGGAGGGAGGTGAGGGGTTGGGCCTTTACGGGCCCAACTTAACCCTTACCCCTCTATCTGTCTCTCCGGCAAGCCAAGTTCAGTTGATGGCTGTGCCCACAGCTCCCTTGGGAGCTGAGGGATCGACGGTCCCTCTGAACGAGGCCATGGTACTGGGAGAGGCCAATCGGCCCTCCAATAAGAAAAACAGCCTCAACGGTTCCCAGAAAAGGAGACTGAGGAGGAAAGTGCGGCAGGCTAGGGAAGCAGCTGCGGGAGCTGGAGCGTCGGCAGCTGAGGGGCTGACATCCAGCACTGAGGCCCAGAAGAGAGGTAGAGGCTCGGAGGGCACCCCACCGGGGGTGGCTGGGCCTTTGAAGAGGCACAAGTCGGCCCAGCAGCCGACGAACAGAGAGTCGTCGGGAGCTGGACTGACGGCCGCTCAGAGGACCAACCCCCTGACGGTGGTGGTGGCTGACACCAACTACCCGGACTCATTGCTCACGGTGGAGCAGTTTGAGATCTTCAGGGAGGCTACCTGGAGGGCGCTTGCAAAAGTGTCCCCAGACCAATGGCCAAAATTTGTGACCTCCTTCTGCAGAGGAGGGGTCTTTGTATTTGTGGCAGCCGACCCAGCGGCTAGAGCTTGGCTACTCAAAGCGGTGGTCGAGACGGAGTCGTGGGAAGGTGCGTCCCTTAAGGTGGGTGGAGTTGAGTTGCTCCAAAAGATGGTTAGAGCTACGGCGTGGTTCCCGGGCAAACCGGAAGACCCGTCTGAGGTTCTCCGTCGGTTGGAGGGATTCAACCCCTCATTGAAGACTGCGTCCTGGCGAATTGTCAGGCACGAAAGGCCTCAGGAAGTGGACACATTAGGAGGCACTAGGCATCTCCTAGTCATGTATATTCCTGAGTCCCAAACGAGGGCCCTTTCGGCCCTCAACAACAGGCCCTTCTATCACTTTGGACAGGTCAACTTCAGGGTTGCCGGCCAGGGACAGGAGGAGCCTGTTGAGACGCAGGAGGATCGGGAGCAGACCTAAATGACTGCTCCGGGTCTAACCATTACCCAGATTAACTTGCATCACAGCAAAGGCGCCTCTGCAGTTTTGCAGAGGGGCATGGCTGCGAGGCATACAGGTATCTCGCTAATCCAAGAACCATGGTTAGTTCGAGATACCATTAGGGGATTAGGGGGGGCTGGTATTTTTTGTTACAGGGACCCCAAGGCGGCGAAACCAAGGGCATGTATACTGACGAAGGGAGTTAGCGCTGTCCCGCTGCTTGAACTATGTTCGAGAGACCTGATGGTGATAGCCTTGGATCTCAAAGGGATAGGGAGGCTGGTTCTAGGATCAGCTTATTTTCCTTATGACAGCGACACTAATCCACCAGTGGAGGTATGTACACTGGTGGAGTATTGCAAGGTAAGAAGCATTCCTCTTCTGTTGGGGTGCGATGCTAATTCCCACCATACTTTGTGGGGTAGCACGGACGTCAACTCAAGAGGTAATGACCTACTGGAATATCTAATCACTACTGACTTGGATATTCTTAATACGGGGAACACTCCGACGTTCCGTAATTCGGTCAGGGAAGAAGTCATTGACATCACTCTCTGCACCAGTAGTTTTAGGGATAGTATCAAGAAGTGGAGGGTTTCAGACGAACCCTCTCTCTCAGATCACTCACAAATAGAGTTCGTGTTGGAATCCGTTGTACCCGCTGGCCCCAAATGGGTCAGAAATCCAAGAAGAACGGACTGGGATCAGTTTTCCACGGAACTAAGATGTGCACTTTCAGAGGTTCCCAGGTCAATTCGAGACGTGGACACCCTGGAGATGGCAGCCAAAACTTTCACGGAAGCCATCAAAGCTACTTATGAAAGTAATTGTCGACCTACAAGAGTCCGAAAGGCCGGGGAGACACACTGGTGGAATGGGAAACTCGAAGAGCTTCGCAGGGTAACCAGAGAGAGGTTCAGACGTGCCAGTATTGGCAAAACGAAGGAACTATGGACGTCATTCACAACGATGAGGGACGAATACAGAGGTGCAATACGTAAGGCAAAGCAGGAGAGCTGGACCAACTTTTGCACAGACATCGAGAAGGGAGCTGAGGCGGCTAGACTGGACAGGCTGCTTTCTCGAAATCCAGACGCTATTCTCGGCACTCTGAAATTGCCCGGAGGGGGATACTCAGAGTCGGACGGGGATACCTTGGCCCATCTGATCAGGGCACATTTTCCAGGCTTTTCAAGGGCTGGAGAAGGGGGGAGGGCGACTCAGAGGCAGGCAAAGTCACCTGTGGCCCAACTGGGCCCCAAACGACGGCTGGCCAACGAGATCGTCACCCCTGCCAGGGTCAGGTGGGCCCTGAAATCCTTTAGTCCTTACAAGTCTCCTGGCCCGGATGGCATATATCCGGCCCTCTTACAGAGGGCCGGAGAGTTCATCATAGGGCCGCTTGTGAGACTTGCTAGGGCTAGTTTGACGTTGGGATATGTCCCGACGGCTTGGAGGGGTACGAGAGTAGTCTTCATTCCGAAGGCAGGTCGGATCGGTTATACTTCACCCAAGGATTTCCGGCCCATCAGCCTAACTTCTTTTCTATTAAAAACAGTGGAAAGACTTGTGGATAGATATATCCGCGATAAGGTCTTGTCAAGCAGACCGCTCCATAAGGAGCAACACGCCTATAGGGCTGGTCACTCGACGGAGACGGCCCTAATCGGAGCAGTGAACCTAATTGAAGGTCAACTGAAGGAGAAAGGCCTTGCGGTTGGAACCTTTATGGACATCGAAGGAGCCTTCAATAACACCTCTGGAGAGGTGATCAGGGCGGCCATGATTGCACATGGTGTGCCTACGGCAGTCGTGGAATGGACGTGCCACATGTTGGCCAACAGGAATCTAACCACGACTAAGGGTGATGTCACTCTAAGTGGAACCATTGACTCGGGATGTCCGCAGGGGGGAGTTTTATCTCCCTTGCTGTGGTGCCTGGTAGTGGATGAATTGCTTCATCTACTCTCGAGTCAGGGTCTTCACGTCATAGGCTATGCGGACGATATATTAGTTATCGTGCGCGGTCAGCATCTGGATGTGCTCTTCGGAGTAATGCAGCAAGCACTGATGATAGTGGACTCATGGTGCAAGAAAACTGGATTATCGGTTAATCCTAGTAAGACAGATGCGGTTGTTTTCACCAGAAGGTACAAGTGGGGAACTACGAGTACATTGAAACTTGGAGGACAACAGCTGGAAATCAAAGAACGAGCCAAATATCTAGGAGTAATTCTGGATAAGAAGCTGTCATGGAATGAGCACCTGGAAAACAAGTGCAAGAAGCTAGTAGCGACCCTATGGCTCTGTAGGAGAGCCATAGGGAAAAGCTGGGGCCTGAAACCGGAGACACTTATGTGGATTTACACAGCGATCTTGCGACCCAGATTAACCTATGCGGCGGTGGTCTGGTGGAGCAGGGTCGAGCTGTCCACTGTAAAGTCTCGACTGGAAAGGATCAGGGGACTGATCTTGAGAGGCGTCACTGGAGCCTCGAAGTCGACACCCACGATGGCACTGGGGGCACTAATAGGTTTAGAGCCCCTCCATCTTACCATCAAGGCCGTGGCTGCGAAGGCGGCCTGGAGGCTAAATTTGGTAAATGACAGAAGGATCTCGACAGCAGTGAAGATCCCAGTCGACATTGCGAGAAGGCCGACCTTGAACATGCCCAGGGACAAAATGGTCACTCGCCACCTCTTCGACAAGAAGTATCGAGTTAGCCTATCCACGAAGGAGGAATGGGTTAACGGCGACGCATACCTGCCCTGTGATGGAGACAACTGGTTTACAGATGGCTCCAGGAACGAGGAGAAGGCAGGAGCCGGCGTATATCGTAGAAGGAATGGAATGGGCTTCACAATTGAGATGGGGTCCTACGCCACAGTTCTACAATCTGAGACTATGGCCATACTCCAGTGTGCCTATAAGGCAAGGGAGTACGGTAATAAAAGGAACATCCGTATCTGCTCAGACAGCAGGGCTGCTATACTGGCCTTGAATGGAACAACGACTACGTCGCTATTAGTACTGGAATGCTTTGAAGCACTAAATACGTTAGCGACCGAAAACCGAGTCACTCTGCTATGGATCCCTGGACACAGTGGTATCAAGGGCAATGAGATATCGGATAGGCTAGCCAAGCTAGCAGCAGGAAGAAATTTTACTGGACCCGAGCCAGTGGTAGGTATTTCCAGCAGGTTAGTCACTGAAGTAATTAACAGTTGGCTGACTGAGGAACATCAGAATGAGTGGGACCTGGTTTCTGGTTGCAGACAGGCCAAAACACTCTTGGGCTCAAAGCTTAACTCCAACCGAGCTAGGGAAATACTCAAGCTCGGGAGGAATGAAATTAAAGTCCTAACAGAACTATTCGTAGGACATGGGAAGTTAGGATATCACAGACACAAGATTGGGCTTGCAGAAAGTCCCCTCTGTCGTCTGTGCGGAAAGGATAATGAGACATCTACTCACATCCTTTGTCACTGCCCTGCTATTGCGGGGAAACGTCTAACACTCACAGGTAATTATTTTATCAGTGAGTTGGAGATATCGGCCAATAGCGTGGCTGCGGTCCTCTCCCTATGGAGAGGGCTATGGGGTCATGCTTAGGCTTACAAGGGGACGCAACGGGATTACCCAAGCGTCAGGGGCTGCTAAGGTCTCAACCCAGAACTAATAATAATAATAATAATAATGGAATATTCAATTGGAATAAGTTAAATTTTCAGTTAAAAAATTACTTTCCACAAAAAACTAACTTAAAAAAATCATTTTTAAACAAAGTGATGAATTTTCAACTAAAATTGTAAACATTGAACTGGAATAGTTGAATTTTAAACCGAAAAGAAAAAAAAATCGATTTTTAACAAAATACGTGAATGTTCAACAAAATAGTTGAATTTTCAATGAAAAAAGACAAATTTTCATCCAAATTGTTGCATTTTGAACTAGAAAAGGTCATTTTTCGACTAAAAATGGACATTCAAATTTTCAGTTGAAAGAATTAATTTTCAACCAAACTGATGAATTTTCAACTCAAATTATGAATCTTCAACTGGAATAGTTGAATTTTATACCAAAAAGATGGATTTTCAACTGAAAATTCCACAAAAAAGGCGAATTTTTCACTTAAGTTTTCAAACAAATAGTTTAATTTCTAAATAAAAAATATAAATTTTCAACCAAATAGTTGAGTTTTCATCTAAAAAGATACATTTTCAACCAAAAATAGAATGTTTAAATTTTCTGTTAAAAATATAATTCTAAACCAAACAAAAATTTTCAACAAAACAGTTCAATTTTCTAATGGATTAGTTTAATTTTAGATAAAAAAATTGATTTTCAACAAAGTAGTTACATTTTAAACCAGAGATGAATCTTAAATTAAAATGATGAATCTTCAACAAAAAAATAATTTTTAACAAAAGAGTTTTACTTTTAACCAAGTAGTTGAATTTTTAACTAAAGAAAGACAAATTCGCAACAAACAATGTAACAACATTTTCTATTATAATTCAGCAATATTTCTTCTTTGAAATACTACCTGCACTCTAAAAACTACTTTTAGTACTTTCTTTATCTAAAATTTGAAAGAGGGAACTTACAAATTGTGATAAATTCTGACTTGGAACAGCGATTCTTTTAAATTCCTTTCTTCTAAATTCGAATTATAATTCTTTAAAAAATGCCCGTTCTATGTCAAAAATTCCCTGTTCCAAGTGAAATTATATTTCTTTACGGAAGCTCCCTGTCCTAAAATAAAAACGATAACTATTTTCTTACATTTCCTGTACCAAGTCACGATAAATGAGGAGTAATCGAATACAATGTGATAAATCTATGTTTTGAAAAAAAATTGAGAAAATTATTGTTTCTGCATGTTTGGGCTATCATCAATTTGTTTGTCAAACTTAAGTAAGCGAAAAAAATCTCACAGAGCAAAAAATTGCAAAAGGTTTTTCTTATAATGGAAAATAATAAAATTTCAATAATAAATTATGATTTAATTAGAGTAAACTAAGATAATCTGCAAAATCTGCGACTGTAGATAAGGTAGAAATCATTTTTTCAAATAGACCAAAATTATTAAAATAATGAAAACTTGAATTTTTCTGCGATTAGAAGTAAATTTCCCGGTTTTCCGGCCAAGTCGCCACCCTGACGTTGGTTACAGGATACAGGGATCACAGCGCAAAAGGAGCTCAAAAAATGGGAAATAGGGTGATTTTCTCACGAAAAAGGGGAAAGATTAAAAATTTATTTTCATATGTCGAAAAGAACAATCTTTTTATGAGAAATGCTATATTTTTAAATAATTTTCAATGATTTCTGCCATTAAAGAATTTATTTTTAAACATTGGATATACTTAGGTCGTTCGAAATCCATTCACAGTGATATAAAAAAGTCCAAGAAAAAATAAAATTAGTTAAATACATAATTTTGATATGTTCAACATCGTTCTCATAAATATTTCTTTCTAAGATTTGTAATTTCTTCTTGACTATAATTAATACTTTCAATGTAAATTTAATCTGTTCTCTTTTTTAAATTTACAATTTAAAATGTTAAGAATTTAAAAAAAATTGCCTTATTTAAAATTTTTTGAAAATGTACAAAAAAATATTTTTTGGATTGATTCGAACCTGAAATTTATTCAGCTTGAACCTAAGAAACATGTTATTATTTTGTATTCATGGAAAACATTTTTTCTCGTGGTGTTTCTAACGTTTCAAAATCGCAAAAAATATATGAAATCCCAAAAATCCTAAATCAAGACAAAAGTTTTTTTCCGGAAAAGCAATATGATAAAATGTTTCTTTGGTTCAAGCTGAATAAATTTCAGGTGCGACATATTCAACTTTTTTCAAAATGTGTGCATATGACTCAATCCAAAAAAACATTTTTTTGCACATTTTCAAAAAAATTGTTACTGAACAAAAAGTTTATTTTTAAATTTCGTAATTTTTTATTTTTGTTCACTAGTAAAAGCTATAAATGTGACAAATTCGTCATAATTTTTGAACCAATAGGAAATATTTTGAATTTGAAATGGTTAAATTTTACCGATTAAATTTTTTTTTTCACTTTTGTCGAATGCCAACCCACAAGTTTTTTTTCCCCTCAGCTCAGACGATTTGATTTGTTTTAGCATTTTCACTGCGCCCTACTCTTCAGTGCTTTTAAACTCAAATTAAAAATTGCTCAAATTAGAACATTTAACATTGCAGTTAACGAATTTGGATTATTCAATTTTTTAATTAGGTATTTAACTTTGCACATTTCAACTAAAAAGTGTTCGCCTTCTAATACTTATTTAAAAAGTACTATATACTTTGTAACTGTTCCAATTTTATATTGGATAACAACTTCTGTCTCCAGTTTTCACATCTTCAACATGCTTTAAAATGTCCAATTGTTACACATTAAATATGTTAAATTTAAATATCTAGACGTTAAGTGTGAACATTCATTTTTCTCCGTGTTATTAAGAATGTTTTATAACCAATTATTGATGCGTATGAAATATAATATTGTTGCTTCACTATAATCTCTGGTTCTAAATCAGTGTTTGACAGTAACGCGTTACCAGGAACGTTACACTTCTTTAGTAACGGTGATGCGTTACTTATTTTAAAAAGTAACGGTAACGCGTTAGTATTTGTACTACATTATATACCACAATGACCAATCAGAAGACATATTTTTATTATAGTAAGTAATATGTTTTTATATTGAATTACAACAAAACATTTTTGTACACATGAAAATTGGCGTGGAGTAAAAAAATCTTTTATTAAAAAATTTTAATACTGTGAAAACGTTCTTTTGGACAAGAAGAAAACTACTTAAAATATTTTCAAATCGGAGAATATCGCATGCTTCCTATTAGGATAGACATTTTTTACTTTCGGATTTTTTGAATAAGAAGAATATTAAATTCAAAAACTGTAAACAGTTACTTGTGTTGAAAATTTTCATTATTTGCATATGTCTCAATCCAATATTTGCTGTACTTTTCTCATTAATATAAAAATAATATGTTTGAAAAACTTAAATAGTACTTGAAAATTCATAAAAATGGCCAAACGGAGAAAATAATTAAATACATTACTAAAAAAGCGTTTTCCAAACCAAAAAAGTTGTTTGCTAGTTTGATCAATGTTCACTGAAGAAATAAGCGAAGACATTTTCATTTTTTGTAAATAAAAGGAAATTACGCGACACGTATATTTCTGATTTGAGAAAAAAAAAGTTTCCACCAAGTTCCAGATATTTGAATTTTGATGTCTATTTTTCAAAAAATCACAAATATTTTCTATAAAATGCTATAGTTTTTGACCTACTTCAGATATTGAAATATCCTTTTAAATTCATCTGCCACTAACACTTCTGTATGCACTGAGATCTAGAGGGTAAGTTTGGCTTAAAATGTCGAGAAAGGCTTCCTGATTATGAATATCCGGGGTAATTTTTCGAAATGTTGGTTAATTCTTTAAAAAAGTTTTTTAAAACAAATACAGTATTTATAAAAAAAACTATACAATTTGTTTTGGAAAGTTTGTAGTATCTCAGCACCTATATGGGACCAACAAATTTCGAGAAAAAAAAAAATGCAAAATGCTTTTCAAGGTACGTATTCCACACAAGAAAAAGACATTTTCCGATCGAAACAAAATTTTTGTTTATGTAAAAAATTTCATGGCGGCCTTCTTTGGCAACTATGTACGGAATATTGCACACATAGTTGTTCAAAAAAGACCATTTTTTAAAATTGTTCCTAAAGAAAAGTTTTATTTCGATCGGAAAATTTATTTGTCTTGTGTGGAGTACAAATTTAATTGTTTTTAACGCTATAAGCTGAAAACGGGTAATTGCACAAAAAAGTGTCAACACAAAAAGTCCTGTAACTTTCCAAAACAAATTTTACAGCATTTTTCTGTTCATAAATACTGTATTTGTTTTTGGAAAAACTTGTTTAAACAATAAACGACCAACTTTTCAAAAATATACCCTGGATACTCATAATAATCAGGGGGCAAAAGATATAAAAAATTAAGATATAAGTTTGCACATCTTGTAGGGTTAAAAAAATCCTCTTGGTCTTTTATGATATCTTGCAACTTTTACGAGAAAAATTCAAAAATGATATTTTTAGAAAAGAATGCTCCCGACATGAAAAAGAGTTCAACCCAAAAAGGTGGTGTTTTCCAGAAAATATTCTTTACGTGTTTTCAAAATTCGAAGACAAAAAATACAGAAAAAAATTCGGATATCTTAACTTCATAAACATTTTTTTTCTCAAATCGCAAAAATATATGTCGTCTAAAACCAAGGGTAATTAAGAAATTATCAAAATTTTAATTTATTATTTTAAGCTGAAATATTTTGTTTGAGTAATGAACTTTTTGACAAACTATTTTTATTAAAAGAAAAAGAAATTCTATGCAATTTTGTTGTTTAGAATTAATAATAGTTTAAAATAAAAACAGTCTACAGATTATTAATGTAAAATTCTTTGTTAAATTATATAAATTAAAATATAATTGTTAAGTTTGAAAATTCTTTCAAATCAAAAACAAGCTATCTAAAGACTTTGGGAATTTTAAATTACGTATTAAAAATATAATTAAAAAAAAAAACTAAGGCCAAGGTAACGCGTTTTAAGTTTTAAGGAAGTAACATTAACCCGTTACTTTCCAATGGTAAGGGTCCAATACTGTTCTAAATCTTCTTTCACGGTGAGCCTCAAACAACTTTAACTTAAAAAAGACATTACAAGATGTTCTTTGCGGAATATTATTTTTATATACCATGTGCATATTTTAAGCAAAAAAAAATAATCGTGGGAGCGCTTTTTTCAAATTTTTAAATTTCGATTATAAAAGAAAAATTTAATAAAAAACCTTTTTACTAAGGGATTGTTAAAAATTAAATATAGAGTCAAAACAGTTCTACAAAAAATATTGTAAAATTAGAAACTGTTGAATGTATAAAGGTCCACATATTCCTGAAATGCAAAAGGTTATTAAAAAATAATATTACTGGACTTTTTTTGTAAAATTTTCTCCTCGGATGATGTTCGGATATTTTTGATATGCAATTAAAGAAATCATGCGAGCGCATTAAAAAAAACCCTCATTTTTATTTATATATATTTTTAACTTCTGGATTTTAAGTATCTTCCTTTAAAAAGGCTTCTTTTTGCTCAAAAACGGGGTAAAAAATTATTATGAAATTATGTTCCAAATGAGGACTGTATAATTTACAGAGGTTTTTGCATATTAAAAAAAAAACCTTTCATCGCAGCAAAAGTTGTGGAAACATTGTTTTAATCATCGGCACATCTCAGGTTTTAATTAAATGATGCTCGCTTGATTTAAAAAATAAAAAAAAAATACAAGTTTAAAATTGTGAAAAATAAGTTTGAAAAAAATTTTTGTATTGGGAATTAATAACAAAAAAAATTATGGCAACATAAAGCAATATCAAACACATAATATAATCTTAACTTCAAGGATCTTACGGTTGAAGTTGGTTGAGGCTCATCGTGCTTTACAACTATATGATACTACATAAACCTGAATTTTCACTGAGTTTAAAATATTAAAGATTTGTAAAGTGTAAATTGTTTTCAGATTTTTATTTATTCCAATTCGAAAGATTGAAATTCCCAAGTCCATTTTTGATGATTTATTTAGTTCTCTTAACTTCAATTATATCAGAGCTCAAAAAAATTCTGTTTAAGATGTTAAAAGCTCTCAAAATTACGTATAAATTAAGCCTAGGATGAAGCATTGTGGAAAAAGTTAGAGTTAACAAAATTTGAAAACATCTTATATGTAGACAAATCATATTAAAAATTAAATAAATATATATTTTGGGGCGAGGGGTTGAAAACTCGAGCGATCGGGTGTACTTCTGAATTTCAAAGGACTTCAGATATTTTAGGAGATTTCAAGTGATTTCACGTGACTTCATGTGAATTCAAATTACTTAAGATATCTCAGGAGATTTTAAGTGATTTCAGAAGAATTCGCGTGACTTCAAATGAATTCAGGTGAATTTGCGTGACTTCAGATATTTCAGGCGAATTCAGGTGACTTTAAATTAATTCAGGTGATTTCAAATGACTTCATGTAAATTCAAATGACTTCATGTGAATTCAAATGACTTCAGATATTTCAAGTGAATTCACGCGCCTTCCTCTGAATTTAAATGACTTCAGATTATCAAAAGAATTCAAGTGACTTCAGGAAAATTCAAGGACTTTAAATGAATTCAGGTTATTTCAAGTGCTTTCACGTGATTTTATGTAAATTCAAATGACTTCAGATATTTCAGGAGAATATAAGTGACTTCATGTGAATTCAAGTGACTTCATATATTTGAGGAGACTTCAGACGATTTCATTACAAGCGTACATCTGACTTCACGAGTTGTCAACCCCTCGTTTTGTGGGTATTTTATAGAAACTTCATGATTATATCTTTCATAAATTTTACAAAAATACTTTCCTCATTAAAAAGAATATTGAAATTTTTCTAACATTTTTATTCAAACTTTAACTTCCTGCAGCATGAAAGAAAAAAATGTAAATTTATGCTGACAAGTTGCTGCAATTCTGTAGATAAAATGAGTATTATAGCATTAACAATTTTGATTATTTTGGCCATTATTGAAAATTTATGACAACATTGAAACTTGCACTACTTTTGCCACATCTTTTTAAAAAGTGGTCAAATTTGCTTCACCCTGTGCTCATTTTGTACAGAATTTCGAGAGCTTTCAACCTGCCAAAGAGAGAAAAAACCCTAATTAAACGAATTAAAATTCTGACCGTAGTGTTCATTTTCCAGGATTCAGTAGTTTAAAGCACACAGAAGATGTTTTGGTACAAGGTCAAAGTGATCTCGTTAAAAGGGACAATGAAATATACTTTTCGATCAGAATAATTACGTGTTTGGATATCGGAGAACAATGATTAAATCTTCAAAATAAAATTCGATCTAACATAATCAAATAAAAAAACAGCCCTCCATTGCATTCTTGTTTGCACACTCTGTCAATGTCAAAAGTGTTGGAGTGTTTGGAAGAGAAATGGTGGAAACAAGTATAAAGTAACAAATGTAATTAATGAAAAATTACCGTAATTGGCAGGTAAGCGTTAATTTTATCAGCCAGTTTCATTCTCTCGCCTTCCTCGCCATAAATGTGAATTACAAAACGATTCATCTTGCTGCAAAGTCTGCATATGAACCCCGTGATCACAGCCTTGTCAGTGCTACCCATTTTGTATCTTCTTATCACACAGAGTTTAACAATAAGAGGCAATAATTAGAATATAAAATAAGAAATATCAATAATTATCTACTTTGCACAAACTTCTTTTATAAATGAGAAATATTGCAGATATCAAGATATAAGTAAACAAAAATAGCTATAAATATGCAACAATGTAGTAGGGAAACTTGCAAGTCTGATGAAAAGTGACCAAAAAGCAGAGTTGGGAACGTATAATACTCTAGATCTGCTGTAGATATTAGGTATTTCAGGTTAGGTGGGAGAAATTCAAGATGTCTGCACGCCGGGGGCCAAACTTCATTTTTGGTACCACATTGACTTTATTTACTATTATTTAATTATTGTATTAATTATTAGTATTATCATTCAACTTTAAATGCAAGATATCTGCACGCCAAGGGCCAAACTTTATTTTTGGTACTTTATTAACGTTATTTATTATTATTATATAACTTTATTTCTTTGTATAAAAGGTACCTTTTGGGTACCTTTTCACGGACCATGGATTTCGAATTAATCGTGGAATTAATATTTTACATAGGATTAATTTCTATGCACCTTGTTGGTTTATGGCAAATCTGACTGGTCGAGAACCTAGATTGGAACCCTATGTGAAATATTAATTCAATGAATAATTGAATTAAATAATAAAATCGCTAATTTTTTTTGTAAAGGGTTTATTATGTAATTGAACTACTTTTGAAAAATAAACAATATTATCCAAATACACTTATTGTCAAAAATCATTTTTTTCCAAGTTATTATAAATATAAAGTTTCCTCTAATGAAATTGGTATTTTTGCTTGGCCGTCAGTGTGCATACATTTTGCAAGCAGGAACGATCCTTGCTATAGCCCATTTTACCTAACTATCAGAAGTTTATTTGCGCATGTGCGGCTGCCATGTGCATCCCGCGTAGTATGAAAGTTGCGCTCATATTTTGTGAAAATGTATACAATTGTACCTTTTGTCGGAGTGATATTAAATGAAGATGATGTTCCGGGTGCCAAATTGGGCAAGTGTGGAATAGAAAGACATAGTTTTTGTCATTGAGCAGTAGTTAAGTTGCCAGAAGCAACCTAATAGTACTAAAAAAGCTGAACTTGTAAACAGGTTTCTAGTAGGTTTGCATTTCTCATATTATTAAATGTTGATTATATTATTGTGATTGCAATAAATATTGAAGGTAATAGACATGATTTGAGTATTGTAATTGTTTTAAAATAAAATTTATGGTGTTTTGGGAAGAAAATGGTGAAAAATAGTTATTGTATAGTATTGTTTCCTAATACGACCACTTCTGTATTGTAAACAAGGTTTCGGGGAACGTATGAAGTTGAAGAGGTTATGTTCCTTGTATGCTTTGGTACGACTATACCACTTTTACATAAGCCGTACATACAACGCGTACACGCTCCCTTCTTTTTTTGTTTGATAAGTTGTCACAATTGTTTAAAAATTAAAGAAAATTGTTTTCACTGCATTCAGCGAGCAAAAATGATCGCAACAACTGAGTACAACAGAAAGTACATTGCACATGCGCAGTAAACTTTCCGATAGGTAAAATGGTCTATTAGGGTAGTTTTTGCGTTATAAAATATGCAGGCTGGACTAATCAGGAGCGCGGTATAAACAGATGTGCGTGCATGAGTCCAACCCCTAATAGCACGGAACATTCCGGGAACGTTCCACTGGAACCTGAGAAGAAACTTCCGTTATTGTTATTTTTAACAACAATTATCTCGTAAACCGTAAGAAATAGCAAAAAATGGATATCATTTTTGAGTTTTAAGTACCGCATACTACTCTATAATATGATATCCATATGATAAACTGACATCGATTTTGACCTATCACATACGCTTTTCACGATATTTTTTGATAATAATAACAATAACGGTAATTTATGTTTGGAACGTTCTAAAGCAGCGGACACTTCACACGTTCCTGGAACGTTCCGCTCTATTAGGGTACGCGGTACGCATGCTCTGAACTGAATTTCACCAGTCAACCGAGGGCGGCGCTAAATACCAAAGCCCGTTCAGGTCAGAATTTAAGATCGAACGGAGCATTGGGATAATTTATGGAGCATATGAAAGAATTTAGAGCATTCATTGTTTAAAAAAATATACCGTGTGTCCAAAAAGTCCCGGGACGGCTAAATTTTTCCTCAGATAAGATATTTTTCAGGGAGGTCAAGATCATTCTTGAAGTAAATTTCAACGAGGAATTCAATGGTGAGCTTTATTTTAATCATGACCATGACCTTCACGGTAATTTCAACGTCAAATTGATTTTTTAAAATGGGAACCCCTATTTTTGACCCCGGGAACTCAGAGATCTGAAAATCGTACGTCCAGATGTGACCTTGACCAATCGAAAATTTGAGCTGGGAAGGTCATGGCAAGGTCAAACAACGTACAGCAGGATGACTCGACTGGCATGCATTTTTGAAGAAAATGTCCTGGTAAAGGTCCTGGTCAAATTCAAGGTCAAGGTCACCAATCGATCGGGGGCCGAAAATGCTACAACTCTTGCGTTGGACATTTTGTTCAAAAATGCATGCCAGTCGAGTCATCCTGCTGTACGTTGTTTGACCTTGCCATGACCTTCCCAGGTCAAATTTTCGATTGGTCAAGGTCACATCTGGACATAAAATTTTCAGATCTCTGAGTTCTCGGGGTCAAAAATAGGGGTTCCCATTTTAAAAAATCAATTTGACCTTGAAATTACCGAGAAGGTCATGGTCATGATTAAAATAAAGATCACCATTGAATTCCTCGTTGAAAGTTACTTCAAGAATGATCTTGGCCTCCCTGAAAAATATCTTATCTGAGGAAAAATTTAGCCGTCCCGGGACTTTTTGGACACCCGGTATAATATAATTGATACATACATTTTCTACAAACATACTATAGACTATAGTAAACCTATATTAGTTTTAAATTATATACTGCTTAGTGCGAAATATATTTTTTTTATTACTTTGACTTCTTTTATAATTTGAATTTAGCGCCCTTTCTAATCCAAGGAGATACATTTTCCCGCGAAATTCAAATAATATAATCATTATTTGGGTAATTTTTAATAAATGTAGCTATTTAAACGATGATAATTTGAAATAAAATGTAAACAGGAAGAATTTTTCGCTATGAAAGAGAATAAAAATAGAAGATACAATTTTTCAAATCCTGATTCAAATTGCTCATAAATGCTCATTAAATTCTCAAAACACATAAGTATCGAGCATATTGTCATGCTCGTGATTAGTGGAACAAATTTATCAATTGTTTCATCATGCCTGTTTAATTGTAAATAGTTTTAATTCTGATTTATTTTATAATTACGATAATGACCATGAATTACCATGATGACCAGTCTGATGACCGATGATTGTTAGATCGTGGTCTGGTTCAGTGGTCTCGATCGTCATCGCGCCAATCGCTACTTTTAACTCTTTTCAGGCACCTTGATTTTGAATTAATTCTTGAATTAATGTTTCACATAGGGTTTGTATCTACCCTGGCGAAAGTATCGGATAGGAATTCCTTCCGAACCAATCCGAATAATTCCGGAATCTGTATCCGAACCAATCCGAGTCAATTCGAACCAATCCGAAAAAAGTTCTACATTTCGTTTAACCCAAATCGTTTAAAAATTAATCCGTCTCAATCCGGTTTAATCCGAACTCCAAAACGAACTAATCCGAACCAAAGTTTCAATCCAAATGAATCCGAATCAATCCGAACTCGGATTGATAAACACTGAATTTTCAATTCGAATGAATCCGAGTTCGCATTGAATTGGATTCATTCGGATTGAAAATCGTTTTAGGTCAATCCGAGTACGGATTCATTCGGAATGAAAATTTGGTTCGGATTTATTCGGATTGGAAGTTCGGATTAAACCGGATTGAGTCGGATTAATTTTTGACCGATTTGGATTGAACGAACTGTAGAAATTTTTTCGGATTGGTTCGAATTAACTCGGATTGGTCCGGATACAGATTCCGGAATGATTCGGATGACTTCAGGTTGGTTCGGAAGGAATTCATATCCGATACTTTCGCCAGGGTAGGTTCTCGATCAGTCATATTTGTCATAAACCAACAAGGTAACTTAGAAATGAACCCTATTTTGAATATCAGTCATGCGGTTAATTCTAAATTGAGGTGCGTGAAAAGGTAGCCAAAAATCGCATGTGAAAATATATTTCGAGTGGTGACCAGAATAACGTAACATGCAGTCCATATACTTTCCCAGCCCTGGTGTCAGTACAAAAACATTATGTGGTTTTCTACAGTAATTTACCGTGTAATTTAAGTCAAAATCTCCAAATTTGTGGGATAGGTGGGGTTCCTACGTAAATTACGTAATTTACATCATGTAAATTACATGCAATTTACGTAAAAAACCTCGAGTGACGCGTTACTTCACAACCCTGGCCATCATCCATCCAAAAGATCCGAAATGATCCGAAAGTGGTCACGAACATCGGCGGAACTAGCCGAGAAAGAAAGAAGCCGGTCGTGCGTTCGTGGTCGTAGAACCAGTAACGCGTCAGTCCTCGGTCAAGTTGGTCAGTGATCTGTGTCGGAACAGGGCCACTTTTTTTATCACTGTCGTTTTATATTATTCTATTTTTCTTTGACAATTTTTTACCCAAACTTATGTAGATTGTCACACCTCCCTATTACGGGTATCACCTCATTCTAACTGTATCCAATTATTTTACATCGTGCCAATTGGAAGTGCCACATAGTGCTTTACAATAGTGGAAGAAAAAAAAAATATTAACTTTTTTTGGAAAAAGACTGATTTTATGTCCGATATTTCCTTGGATTTCGGATACTTTTCTTTGCACAGGTGAGTAAAGGGTGAATTTCTTGTTTGTCTGGCGTCACATTGAAACTTAATGGTGGATGTGTACCTGGTATCCTACTACCTAGTCAATAAGGTTAGGTTTCTCTCGAGTTCGATGGACGAAGGATCCGAAGGATATTCTCATTTGCTATGTAAGATTTTTCTTCACAGGGTTATGAGATTCTCAAATTAGGATACATAACTTAAAACGTTCTCAACTTGAACTTTCAATTACAACAAACAAACAAATAATTGAAAGACTCTAGGCTAATCATTGGTGCTCCTGTTTTTATCAACACTTTCCTATAATCACGAAAATGAGATTGGTATATTGTTAAACAATTTTGCCATAATGTCAATACTTTATTTCCTATAAAGAGTGACCATTGGTCAGGGAAAGTCTGGGATTTTGAAAAAAATCTTGCAAAAGTCAGGGAATTTCTATGAGAGGGACTTTAAATAACTGTCAAGGATAATATATTTGCAATTTTTTAATTTGAAATTATTTTATTCCGTTTATAAAAGATTCTATATTGAAAATGTTACTGGATTAAGATTCTGGTCTTTGAATATTAATGCCCAAGGGAAACAGGATTTTGAAAATGAAGTTTTACGGCCACCCTGATATAAATATTCTTGTTAGTAATTTATTTGCCTTGTATTTTTATATCTATTGTTTTTTAATTTCTTGCCTCCTGGCAATTATATTTTTTTGTTCAAAATTTTATTATTTTGCTGAAAATTCAACAATTTTGTTAAAAAGTCATCCTTTTTGGTTAAGGATTTAACAGTTTTGCTGAAAATTCATCTTTTTGTCTTGAAAATTCAACTATTTTGGTGGAAAATGTAATTTATGTTGAAAATTCATATTTCGGTGTAAAAAATTCAACTGAAATGTTTCTTGGTTAAAAATTCAATCTTTTTTATTAATTTATAGTTGGTTTGAAAATTCTTATGTTTTAGTAGAAATTTCATCCTTTTTGGATAAAAATACAACTGTTTGATTAATGCTTGAACTATTTTGTTCAACAAATAGTTTCTTTGTTGAGGATTCATAATTTTAGTTGAAAATTCATTTCTTTGTTTGAAAATTATTTTTTTGTTGTTAAAAATTAATTTTTTTAACCGAAAATTTAACTATTGCAGTTGAATATTCATAATTTTAGTTGAATATTCGTCTCTTTGGTTAAAATTTGAACTACTTTGATCAAATTTCATTTTTTTTAGTGAAAGGTTCACCTCTGGTTGAAAATTTTAATATTTTGTTGAAAATTCTTTTTTTTTTTGTTGGTTAAAATTTACGCAGTGTCTCGTCGTCCCGAAATTCGGGATGACTAGTGCAATGTTTTTTGTAAGCTTGGCTAGTCGTCCCGAATTTTCGGGTGGGGGCGGGAAGGCACCCCTGTGATTGGCCATAGAAATAATGTGGGTGAAACACCTACCCCTTTTCCATCGTCTCGTGGGGGCGGGAAGGCACCCCTGTGACTGGCCACATACATAATATTGGTCCAAACGTCCTAATTTTTCGGGACCACTAGACACAGCCTAAAATTTAATGTTTTTATCTGAAAATGTAACTTTGATCTTTTCTTTGTTGAAAATTTATCTTTTTTATTTATACGCTGGTCTTTTTTATTTAATATATTATTTAATATTCTTGGCTTGAAATGTCCTAATTTTTTGTTGTTGAAAATTCATATTTTTGGGTTCAAAAGCCGAATGTTTACTAAAATATTCGACTTTTTTAACTTGAAAATTCAACTCTTGTGTTGAAAATTCGCCTTTTTGGTTTTAAAGTTCATCTCTTTTGGTATAAATTTCAACTTTTGTTTTGTTTGAAATATCAATTAACATATTATTTTTTGTTGAAAATTTATTTCTGTGTTAAAAGATCAACTTTTTAGGTTGAAAATTCAACTGTATTCTAAAAACAACTTCTGTTTGGCTTGAAAATTCGACTATATGGTTGAAAACGCAACTGATTTTGGTTTATGTTTAATCTTTTTTGTTTGAATATTCGGCCATTTTGTTGAAAATTCATCTTTGTAGAGTGAAAATTCAACAATTTGGTTAAAAATTAAAATATCTTGTTCAAGATTTAACTATTTTGTTAAAAAGCCAACTTTTTTATCGGAAATTCAACTGTTTAGTTGAAAATGTGTCCATTTGGATTCAAAATTCATTTTTTATGGTAGTAAAGTCATTTTTTGATTGAAATAAATAAATTTGGAATTTTTAATATGGAATTGTATTATGTTGTTCCGTTTATAAAAGATTCTATGTTCCAAATGTTACAAGATTAAAATGCTGGTCTTCGAATATTAATGGCCAGGGAAAATAAAAAATTGGTATAATTTGTTATAATATTTTTTGTGAGCGGACATATATTGAAAATTAAAGGGTATTACCATAGTAAAACTTCCTGACATTTTCTTTCGAACTAGAAAAAAAATTAATTATTTCAAAAATTGGTATAACATTTAAATATTTAACGATAAGCGACGCACTTAGCGAAATTTACAGAAATGTGAGATTTTTTAAATCTCATTTTCACAAAAATGTACAACAAAATAAATCCTTAATAAATCGTTTAGAAATTCAATAACAGTTTCAACCAAAATAATTTTCTCTTAACAATGATAAATTGTAAACAAATTTAAACTAATTAATTACAGAACAAGATGAAGTTCAAACATTTATTTCAGAACAAAATTGTGACGTAGATATTTGATAATAAGCGACAAAGTTGAACAAATTAAAAAAAAACACCAGAGTTGTCTATACCTCTGTTTAAGAAAAAGTTGAAATGAAACAATTGGTAAATGCTTGAAACAAACATCAGTCTTCCGTTCAATGACTAATTGTTCGATGAAACGTAAAAATAAAGTAACTTTCAATCAGTTAGTAGGAAGACAAAATTATTAAAACAAAGGGAAATTGTTTAAATAATTGAAAATGAGTTTAAAATATTTACAAAAATTGCACTTGTCGAATAAAAATAATTTATGACAAAAAAGGGTAAAACATAGAGGTCATTTGTGTCAATTTACTAATAATCAATCTAATAAAAAATAAAACAATCTAATAATCTTCCTCAAGTTAAGTTTAAACCCAGGAACTTGAATTTTATTTTTCTGAAAACACAAATTTTCTCATGTTAATCTTATGGGATTTTCCGGGCCTTTGTGGAACAAAAAGAATTTTCAACTAAAAAAAGGAATTTTCTAAAGAAAAAAAAAATGTAACAAAATACATGACTTTAACTAAATTGATGAATCTTCAACTAACATTATGAATCTTCAAACAAAAAATGCATTTTTAACAATGTAGTTCAAGTTTTAACCAAGCAGTTGAATTTTCAACCAAAAAGAATAAATTCTGAACAAAAAATGTAATTAGTTGATATTTCAACCAAAAAATATTTTAATTTGAAATTAAAAACAGTTGAATTCATCCAAAATATACGAGTTTTCAATAAAATAGTTAAATCCTCAAGGAAAACAGTTTCATTTTCGCCCAACCAGTTGGATTTTTAATAAAAAAAAAATAAAAAAATTCTAACTAAAATGATGAATATTCAACCACAAAAGGTGAATTCTTAACGAAAAATATAATAGTTGATATTTCTACCAAAAAATATTGGAATTTTCAATTAAAAACAGTTTTATTATAAAAAGAGACGAATTTTAAACAAAATAGCCGGATCCTCAACCAAAGAAGATCAATTTTCAACTGAACAGTTGCATTTTTAACAAAAAAATATGAAATTTCTACCAAAAGAGATTAATTTTCAAACCAAAAAGACGAATTTTCAAACAAACATTTGAATATTCAACCAAAAGGGATGACTTTTTAACTAAATTGTTGAATTTTCAACGAAATAATTCTTAGAATTTAAGGTAGTTGTCATGCCAAACTTATTTTTTTAAACTTTTAATTGTACTTGTTGTAATTGAATTTTTTCTTTGTGTAGCTTCTTACTAAATTGTAATCAATTATGGCTTATTTTATCGGGGAAAACCTTCCCTGCAACTCTCCGGTTTTCAACTTTAAAGCAAAGTAAATAATCTTCAAATATAGTTATTTGTTAAAAAAATATTTTATCAAAAAAAATTGTTTCATCGATTTCAGTCATAGAAAAATTTACTTTAAAATTGAAAACAGTAGAGTTGTAGAGAATATTTTTCCCGACAAATAAGCCATTATTTATGCAAATTCAACAATTTTTCAAAAAATGATAAGAAGCGTAAGAAAAAATAAAATTACAAAAAACGTAGTTAAAATACATTTTGTTGTAAGTTTTTTAATTTTTTCATTCAAAATAAAGTTGGCAGGACAATTACCTTAAACGTATAAGGAAACAAAGACAGAGAAGGTTTTTTTAAATCTTTGATATTTGAATTTTTTCTCATGTATTTTTATCAGTAGAAAGTGCTAAAGTGTTCAACAGATTTTTCAAAGCCAGCTAAAAAAAATTTTTAATACAAAATTTACGGAAACTTGCTAATGCTAAACCTAAACCTAAACTGCTAAACCGCTGTGATCTCACGAGTCAAAGTTCGCAGCGTTTACGAAAAATGCAAGAAATTTTTTTTTTTTCTGAAAAGTTGGAATGTTTTCGCTGATAATGGCTAAATTTAATGCCCCCCCACCACCCAAAAAAAATTGAATCCTTCTAGCGAATGCAGAACTCATCCTAAGTCAACCCCTAGAGTTAAAAAAATTCTGTAAAAATACACTATTGTGAAAAGTCGAAATGTTTTTATGTACAATAGCAGCATTTTATGTCAAAAGTATTGAAAAAAAGTGTAATGTAAAACCACCCCAAATCAACCTCTAAAATTTAGGGGTTGATTTAGAATGGGTTCCACATGCTCTGGACAGATGAAACTTTTTTTATACTTTCGGCATGAAATTCTGCCATTCTAAATTAAAATATTTCGACTTTATAAATTGGTGTCTTTTTACAGAACTTTGGAAACTTTAGGGGTTGATTTGAGGTGGGTTCCACTTGCTCTAGTGGAATTAAACTTTTTTTTTTAAATACTTTTGGTATGAAACTCTGCCCATATCAATGAAAACCTTTCAACTTTTCCAATTAGTGTTTTTACAATTTTTTTTTTAATTTAGGGGTTGATTTGGGGTTTCATTTGGATCTTACAAGTATGAAAACGTCCTCAATATAAATGTCTATTCAACTGACAATTAAAAATCTTTGCTAACCAGAGTTGAGAGAGCTGCAGAAATTTTGAGACGAGAGCAATGCAATCCAACACTCGATGTGCCATTATGCAATCACAATTATTCGCAGTCAATTTGCAACTTGCAATACTAATTCAGAAACTCGATGCTGTGCTAGGATATGGTTCAATGACACGTTAACCTCGGAGTATTGCAACGTGATCAAGTACACAATATTACACATAATATTTCATAAAAAAATCCTCAAGAAATGTATTCTATATGTTGAATATCTGTGGCTCTGGTGCCTAACGGGTTTTTATAGGATTTCAAAAGAAATTAAAAGATTCCATGAGATAAGTGATTTCAGAGGATTTCAACATAATTCAACGGGGTTTAATATATTTCAAGGGATTTCAAAGCTTTTAGGGTATTTTACAAGATTTCAAGGACTTGATCAGATTTTGTGGGATTTCAAAGATTTCAGAACTTTTTAATTGCAGAAAATCTAAAAGAATTTAAAAAAGTTTTCCAGGATATGAATTATATTAAAATTTTTTTAAGGAGTTCAAAGAATTTTGACGGTATATACATAATTTCAAGAGATTTCGATGAATTTTACAATATTTGAGGGATTCATATGGTTTCAAAATAAAAGATTTATAAGGAATTTATATCATATTAGCATTATAATTTATTTCAGGGATTTAAAACAGTGGAGAGTTTTCTAGGCATTTCAGAGGCTTTCCATATAATTCTTCAGAGGTTTTTTAAATTTGATTTCAGTTCATTCCAACGGTTTTCAAAGGATTTCCAAGCGTTTAACTTATTTAAGAATTTCGGATAATATCCAAGATCTTCAAGAGGCTTTATCAGATTTTGTGGGATTTTAAAGTTGTTATCATTGTTTAAGGAATTTTGAAAGGTATTACAGATTTCAGGATGTTTTACTCGATTTTTGTGGGATTGCTAGGGATTTCGCCAGATTTAAGGGATTTTATCAATTTTAATGGGTTTGAAAGGGTTGAGAGTATATTGAAAAATTCTAATGACTTTAAAAAGATTTCCAAATTTTTAAAGGTTTTGTAAAGAATTTCATAGGATTTCAGAAAACGTCAAGTGATTCCAACGTATTTCTAGAGAACCTTAGGTCATAAGTGAAATAAAAATTCTAAAGATTTTTAAAGTTTTCTACGGATTTCAAGAAATTGTTATGATATTTACAAAATTTCGAACGGTTCGATAAATTTTACAATATTTGAGGGATTCATAGGTTTTTAAACTAAAAAATTATAAGGAATTTCAATGTATTATATTTCAAGGGATGTAAAAAAATGGAGAGTTTTTTTTTTAGGGATTTCAGATGATTTCAACAAGATTCAAGGGTTTTTAATAGATTGCAGTGTGGATATTACAGATTTCAAGATGTTTTACGGGATTTGACTCAATTTTTGATAGATTACTAGGTATTTCAAAAGCTTTCATGTTTTTTAAATCAATTTTAATGGATTTCAAAGAATTTTTAAAAAGTTCAGGGTTTTTAAAGAAATTCCAAGGAACTTAACGAGATTTACAAGTTTTTATGGTTTTTAGAAAATTGCGTAGGGGTTCGGAAAATTTCAAAGGGGTTTCAAATGGTGTCCAGGATATCAATGATATTTAAAAGATTTCAAAGGATTCCAACGGACAGATAACTTTGAGGAATAAATTAAATGAAAATTCAAGGGACATCTAGAGGTTTTTAAGTATTTCGAGGGATTTCACCAGATTTAAAGGATTCATAGGTTTTTAAAAAAATTATAAGATTTCAAGGGATTTCTACGATTTAAAAAGATTGAAGAGTTTTTCAAGAATTTCAGAGGTTTTCAACAGTTTAAGGGGTATTTTAAAAGATTCGAAAGGATTTCGTGCGATTTTATCGTAGATGTATATTGTATGTATTTTTCTAACCAGATTTCTAAAATAGATAAGCCCTTTATTCACTATTTAGAAAATTGCGTCACACTGTTTTGCTACTTATACTACTAAAACAACAAAATAAGAAAGCTCATTTTTTAATTTGGTTTTTTAATAGTCTGCACGGGGCTGTCCCGGTATATATCACCAGTCACGGGCGCATTTTTGTAATGTAATCAGGTGATCTGATAAGAGCAGTCTGCCTAATTTGGCATGTTGAGCAAAGCCTGGTTTTTATCCCATCATCCACTGACTGGGTTGCAGCCACGTGCATGATGGGGGGACTTACAGATGATGGTGGGATCCGAACCACCAGAACCTCTGTAAAAGTACGTAAAAAAATGTCCATACCAGCTCAGGGATCGAACCCCGGACCAAGACCGTTTCGGGGAACGTGTTGCTTATTTAAGCAACACGCTCGTTTCGCAACACCGTTCCGACCCAGGTCGGTGATCAATCTCTCCACACTGTTAGAAAAATCTGTACTAGATTTAGTATACATTTAATGGAAGCAAGAATGCACAACATGAAATTAAGTTTAGTATACCAGCTTCAGTAAATTTAATATATTCATACTAAATTTAGTATACGCATATATGAAATTTAGTATACGCGTGTACTAAATTCAGTATTAATAAACTAAATTTACTGTACGCGGGTATACTAAATTTAATTTTATGTTGTGCATTCTTGCTTCCATTGCATGTATACTAAATTTAGTAGAGATTTTTATAACAGTGCAGCAATCACCCCAGGCGAAAAGATTCACAAAGTCGTCATATGACATAGATCACAAAAAAATGCGCAAGATGACAGATAACTCTAATGAGCCGATTAAAACGTTGTTTGGAAACATATTTTGAGGCCTTTCTATGCAATTCTTTTTCATATATTGAGCTTTTCGAATATGTTTTTTTCAAAATAACTGATTTTTGGTTTCATAATGTTTCTAAGTCTTTTTATTCAAGAATGGAATTTTTGCACAGATTGACTTGACGATATTGTGTTTCTAATTTTCTTCTTAAAAAACCCTACACTATTTTTCAAAATTGACCCTACTATTGACACGATTTTGAATTTCTCAACTGAGTCCGAGGTCTGCTAGCCACTTTAGACCAAACTTCTCTATAGAATAATTTGTTTCTTTGACATTTTTTTATTTCCGGCACTCCCTATTCTCATTTTCGGTTGCGTGAGTGCAGTTATGGTGTAGGTTATATATTCAGTTGAGCCTGAGAGAGGCGAGACCCAAGTCGAGTTGACTGCAGTGGTTTCCGACCCACTGGTGAATCTACTCTACAAGACTTACAGTCTACAGTCTCTACAGCATAGAAGGCTAACAGCTAGCCGGTCTGCCCACGACATTTAACCTTCCATTTCTTAGAACTTTTTTTACATTTTTTTTATTAAAGGAACATGTATCGAAAGGTATGTCAGTCTGATGACACCAATCAGTCTGAAGAAATTTCATATTACCTATATTATTGCAGACTTTACACTCTTACCCCTATATTCCACACTTTTCCCATTTTCAAAAAAATAATTCTTCTTTTTCGCCTGCTCACAAGAAGCTACCCCTTTTCCTCTTTTTTTTCGTGTTTTCGCTTAAACGCGAACTGAATTAATAGAATCCATAATGGAACAATTTAACTATATTTCGTTGAAACTTGAAAGTTAAAGCTTTTTAGTTGAGAAGTCTACTATTATAATTTTGATGAAGATTTTATCTCTTTTGGTTAAGAATTCTACTATTTATTTGAAGTTTTTTGTCGAACATTCGTCTTTTTTTATGGAAAATTCGTCCTTTTGGATTACAAATTCATCTTTTGGTAGAAAGCTCGTCTTTTTTGATAGAAAAGTAATATTTTTTGGTTGAAAGTTAATTCTTTTAAATTGCAAAGTTGACTATTATATTTTTGGTTCAGAATTCATCTCTCTTGGTTGAACATATAATTATTTTGTTGCAAATTAAACTATTTTAAAAAAAAGTAATAATGTGTTAAAAAATCATTTGTTTGGTTGAGGATTCAACTATTTTGCTGAAACTTTGTCTTTTTTGGTGGAATTTAACTGTTTTAGGTTTTAAATTAAAATCTTTCTACTTTTAAATATCAATTTATACATTTTTGGTTCAGAATTCATGTCTTTTGTTTGAAAATTTAACTATTTGGTTAAAAAGTAATCTTTTTGTTTAAAAATTCAACTTCTTGGTTGGAAGTTGAACTACTTTGTAGAAAATTCATTTTTTTTGTTAATGATTTATGTACTTGGTTAAAAATTTGACTATTATGTTCAAAAATCTTATTTTAGGGTTATAAATTCAACTGTTTTGTAGAAAATTAATCTTTTTGGCTTGAAAAGTCCATAATTTGGTTGAATGCAGACGGTGTGGTGGAAAGTTAATCTGTTTTGGTTAAGGATTCAACTATTTTGTTGAAAATTTGTCTTTTTTGCTTGAATTCAACAGTTTTTTAAAATTTGAAACTAAAATATTTTTTGGATGAAGTGTCAACTATTATATTTTTTTTCAGATTTCATCTTTATTTGGTGGAAATTCAACCACCTGTTCAAAAGATGAACTACTTTGTTAAAAATCTTTTTTCGGTTGAAAATTCATCTCTTTGCTTGGAAAATCTATTTTGTTGAAAACTCGTTTTTTTATGGAAAAATAATTTTTTAAACTGAAAATTCAACTATTCCACTTTTGGTTTAAAATTCATGTATTTTCTTGGAAATTCTTCTTTTTGGTAAAACATTAATATTCACGGAGAAAAATGGATGTTCAAAGGGTAAGATTGTTCCGCCTAACATGCAGATATTCATGCCAAACATCTACTATCTTTTTGAGATGTTAGGCGTAAAAATATTTTTATGTTAAACTGTAACATATTTAGATGTTAAAATCATCTGAACGCATGCGCATTCGAATTTCACGACTATATTTGACGGCTATATAATTTCGATATTACAATTATGGAATATTACAATTTTTGAACATTTTCAAAGAATCAAAATTAGATATCCTTAATTAAAATTGTATAACAACTTTTGTCTGTCTACACGACGGAACAATGTTCTTAAGTTTGAGGTTATATTGACTCGAACACCTTTGAACATTTGACACGTGATTTGACAAAATGTTTGTGAATTTATAATAAAATATGAGTTTAAGTAACCTCTAATAGATAGAATTTTAAATGCAGATTAAATATTATTCGTTCTCAGCATACTTACCCCGTTTTTATTTTTTATTTTGAATTAAAAATATTAAACATAACCTCAGCTAGACTGAATGTATTATCTGATCGGCATTTCATACCCTGTATCTGTTTTTCGATACGAAAATTCAAGTTTAGTTTTAAATTCACAAATAAGTTATCAATTAATTCCTTAAATGCTCAGAAATAAGTAAATTCCTCAAACATTTGCAGCCGTTAGTTGACATAACCATACATGTAATATTTCGGATATTTCAGATTGAACATTTTGGATGTTTCAGGGTAACATCTCACTTTTTAATATCTACAGATCCTAACTTTGAACATCTAGATTGCTGTCCTATAGTTAAACATAAAATATGTTAACCCTGAAGATCTAGATGTTACGTTTAAACATCCATTTTTCTCCGGGTTCTTGGTTGAAAATTTATATTTTTGGGCTGATGATTCAACTGTTTTGTAGAAAATTCGTCTTTTGGGCTTGAAATTTCAACTCCTTTTGTTGAAACAATTATTTAAAAATTCTCCTTTGGCTACAAATTTCAAATGAAAATTCATCTTTCTTGTTGACATTGACCTTTTTGGTTGTAAATTCATCTTTTCGGGTTTAAAAGTCAAATGTTTTCTAAAATATTCAACTTTTTAACTTAAAAATTCAACTCTCATTGAAAATTCCGTCTTTTTGAATTAAAAATTCATCAAATGGAATCATTTTTAACCTTCAAATTTTTGTTCTCAAAGTTAGGTTGTTGTTAGATTTTTTGTATATTTTAGGGGTAGAAAACGAGGGATTTCCAAAAGTGCTAATCGGATGAAACTTTTTTGGGTATGATTGGACATCAGATAAAATTTTTTAAATTCTTAGCACAAAATGATCCTATTATCAATGGTAAAATTTTAGGTGCGGAAGTTAGGTATAGATTTTTTCCATTCTTTTAGGGGTTGAATTGGGATGTGTTGTGGAATTGCTGGGAGGAGAAGGGGGGCTTTGTCGGGTATCTTTATACATTAAATGAAGCCATTTTTAACTTCAAAATGTTAGGTCTCGCGCGAATAATATTGATGATCTAAGATTCTAAGAAAAGCAAAAGTCACCGTCTTTCACGATCTTATAAAAAAGACTTTGTGCATCCTTTTGTAGAGGAGTTCTTATATATAAGGTTTTTGACTGATCTACAAGATCTGGTTCCTTTGCGGCGCGACGGCACGTTCTGCTGATCGAAAAAGAAACGCTCTATTATCTATAATCTCTTGGTTCCTGACCGTCTTCATTCTTCCTCGCATTCTTCAAAACGGTCAGTTCGGATCTAAAAATAGGCACAAAAAGTATGCAAAAATTCTACCTGAAATATACCCTCTACCCCGATATGCTAGTGGAATTGATATTTAATAAGTCTATATAACATTAGAAGTTGGACTAGACGCAAAAAAAAGTCTGCAGTTCAATCAGAAAATACAGAAAAAATCATAGTTTTAAAACCTTACAGATGTTTAAAAACTAGTCCTTCTAATAATTCCACTTATTTTCATATCAAATAGGCCCTTATAATCTGATTAATTGTTAGGTGAACGGTGAAATCAATTTTAAATTTCAATCCTCTGTCAAAATTAATTCTATTTCATTAGCGCCATATTCAGAGTTCCAGCATTCTTAATTCAGATATATTATTTTTTTTTTTAAATAATTTATATATGTGATTCATTGATAATCATACATACAATAAATTCTGATGCAAATGCCTGATTTAATAATTTTACCAATATTGTTTCTTTCGTTTCTAACAATATTTGTAGCTGATCAAGGATAAATATCGCTGGTTTGGCTATAATTTTTTCCGTGAATATTATATGGTATGCGTCTACATAACCGCAACCACTCCATGGTCATTCGGAGTTCTGACACGTGAGCATTATACAAAATCAGCTCTCCATTGTTCCTGTTCGATGGTACATGGTCTACTTCGCGACCGAAGCATTCCAAGTGAAAAGAAAGCACCAATTGAGTTTCTCTCTTGATTATCGACTGCCGTCGTAATCCACTTACCTTTCAAAACTCTGTCGGGGCGTGGGTGTGAGACGTGGGCGTGTGCTATAGAAAAAGTTTTGACTATCAATCACTAAAATTTCCGCGAATAGTTTTTCAAATATTCTTACAAGGAGATGATGAGACCCTGGATTATTTTTCTTTGAATCTCATCACATCTCTGCTAAGAGTCCATTGGCTGACTATTAATTTGCCGAAACATTATTTGCCAATGGTTACCCGTTTTTGAGAAAATCGACATTGAAAAAATATTGTATGGATATTTGAAGGCTGGCAGTACAGAACTACATAACAAACAAAATCAGCATTTCTCAGGAGAGCGAAAAAACATTCTGTAAAATCGAAATCACTATCTAAAGATAAGAAAGAAATCCACTTTCGATATGACGAGTTGCTGATTTAAGCTAACAAAAATTTGATCAGCAAAATTTATCCAGTTTCGAGGAATTAGATGTGTCATTTGACAATATTAAACTGACGCTGACCACAAATTGAAACAGGCTCGGCTGCGGATTGCAATAAAAAATGTAATCTTCAAATTAAATTTTTTGTTTAAACTTACTCCCGAGGTGTTGAATTTCTGAATGAGGGTAAAAGATTTTCGATCTAAAAAAGTTAATCAATTTCGAGTAAACCGTCCAAGAATTTTGAGGTTACAATTTCACTGCCTTAGAAAATCGGTTTTCGGTAGCGATTGAAAATCGAATTTTCAATTTTTCACGAAAATAAAAAGTCGCTCCCGAGATATGAGGAAGTTCAATAAGAATACCAAATGTTTGATACAAACAATTTATTCTGTTCCGAGGAAATCACAATTTTATAATAATAATAATTTTAAGAAATATCGTCAATAGAAGACAAACATGATTACTGCGCTAAAATTTTACGCTAAAATTTTAACTAAAATTTAAATTAAATTGTTTTTATTACTATATTAAAAAATGAGAATTCGAACAAATCTTTTTATCACAACGTGTATTTGATTTTTTAAGAATTTTTTATACAAGAAACCCATTCTCGGACAAATGTTGGTTATCTAGTTCTGTACATCATCCTTCATTTATTATATATGATTAAATGACTATGTAAAATTATGTAAAATAACATTTATAACAATTGTTATTAATAAAAAACGTCCTGTTTTCTTGCATTTTCAATTTTAACAGTTGAATTTTCAACTGCTGAGAATTCCATGGTTGACAATTGAGCTTTTGAAAGTTAAAGAAACTTGGAAATTCCAATTTTCTCAATTTTTTAACAGACAAATTTTCAACTGTTGAAAAAGTAATTTTCACCGTTTGCAAATTAAACTTTCACCGTTTTAAAATTAAACTTTCAATTTCTTTCAATCATCAACAGTTGAAAATTGTACATAAAAGCGAATTTTGTATTAAAAACAAGTGTTAAAAATGTTATATGTACATAATTTTACAATGAGAATTTAATAAACAAACATTTTTAAGAAACACTTCTTTCTGATACAAAATTCGCTTTTTTCTTGAATTTTCAACTGTTGAAAATTCAATTTCGTTCAATGTTCAACAGTCAAATTTTCAATTGATTAAAATTTAACTGTAAAAAATTCAACTAAAAAAAATTAAAGAAAATCTAAAATGTTTAATTAATTTGTTGTAAATTCAAGATAAAAGCGAATTCTGTATTAAAAACAAGTGCTAAAATTTTTATATTAACGTAACTTCACAATGAGAATTTAATAAAACAAAATTTAACTTGGTTTTAATACAAAATTCACTTTTTTCTTGAATTTTCAACTTTCGAAAATTCAATTTTCTTTAATTTTTAATTGTTGAGAATTCCACTGTTAAATATTCAAACGTTGAAAATTAAAGAAACTTGAAAATTGAATTTTCAACGGTTGAGAATTCAACTGTTAAAAATTGAAGAAAATTGAACTTTCATCTATTGAAAATTAAATTTTCAATTTTCCTTCGTTTTCAAGCGTTAACAATTAAACTGTAGAAAATTAAAGTTCAATTCTTAAAAACTAAAATTTCCTTTAATCTTCAATAGTTGAAAATTCAAGATAAAAGCGAAGTTTTTATTGAAAACCAGTGTTGAAAATGTTATATTCACAAAATTTAGCAATAAGAATCTAATAAAAAAAAACATTTAAAAAAACACTTGTTTTTAATTATACAAAATTCCCTTTTTTCTTGAATTTTCAACTGTCAAAAATGCAATTTTCTTCACTTTTTAACTGTAAATTAATAATAGTCTAAATAAATTATGGTACAAATCCGTATTTCAAACATTTTGGCAACAATCGTTGGTTCTTGTTTTGTAACGATATTTGTGGTCAGATCAAGGATAAATATCGTTGGTTCAGCTATACATTGTTCGCTGTGTAGTGTTAAAAATCTGATAATTTTGCGCGTGTTTCGGCAAAATATAACCTTCCAAGTATGACTAAAAACTAAAAAAAAATTGATTTTTTACTGAGTTATGTCTGAAAATATGTACACATGTTTATCGGAAATTTGACCGATTTAGTAGCTTTTTTCCATTTTTTAAATCTAGGCCAACTTTTTGCCATAGAGGAGTGTACTATATGCAATATTAGGACTATATTTTAATATATTTTAATTAATTAAAATAGTGAAATTAGTACATAGCCGTAATTTTGAATTAATTTCACTAGTTTAATTAATTAAAATATAATAAAATAGTGCTACTATTGCATAGTATACAAATTTATGACAGAAAGTTTCTAGAGAAGTAAAGAAGTTGGTCTCGTTTTTTAAGCTTATATTTTCCAGAAAAACTTGTGATTTTATCAGAATTTATAATACTATTTGTATAAATTTCAAGAGTATTTTAAACGGAGAAAAGTGTAAATTTTAGACATTTTTGGTCAGTTTTAGTAGAATTATGTACCTAATTTTTTAAATTAAATTCTTTACTTCTATCATTCCAGATTTGTTTGCAATAATATAGACTACAGATTCTAGTAGGCAAGAATCATCAAAATTTATAAATTTATCAAGTATAAAACAAACTTTGCACTCTTCGCTGTTTAAAACTTCAATACGCTTGTAATAGCTGGATTATCTTTTTATCAAACTCAAATTTTCAGATTTAAGTAATGTAGCATACACAAACTTACAGGCTCCGTGGATTTTTGAAATTTTAAAAATTTGCTTTTTCGGCCCAACATACCTATACGGAGAAAAATGTTTGTTCAATAGTAGATATTTAATATATAAGATAGTACCGCCAAACATGCAGATATTAACACGTATTATCTATGTACTACCTTTTTGAAAAATTAGGCTTAAATATATTTTTATATTAAACTATATTAATAATAATAATGCTGTAAATTGTTTGGACAGAGTAAGGTAGTTGATGAAAGTGCTGTTTCTTCTTCAAAAAATTCCTCGAGGTCAAAACGCTCTGCGTTGCTTTTCTTTAATATCGACAGAAACTAATCTGAAACATCTAGATGTTAAGGAGGAACATCCATTTTTCTCCGTGTAACTTCTCACATGGTAATTTGTAATTTTGGGCTTTTTGTTTTTGTTACTTTTGTCAATTGCAATTTATTAAATGGAATGTAAGTATTCAAATACTAAAAGTTGAGAAGATCGTATAACAGTGGTTGATTTTACACTCAACTGGAAAGGTAGGCCACACATTTGTGGACATGAAATCGACAATGGACAACCTTGCATTTAACAGGGCGGAAAATTACTTTCTCTTGAGCGTTCATCGCCAGCATCTAGGTGAATAGGTGCCAAGTTATAGCATTTGTGCAAACGCATGACGCAACCGCAACCTACTTCCGTCTGTCTGCATGCATTGTTAAAAAAATGGCAATGAAATGTCAAAAATTAACTTCGTTTTTAATAGCACAAAACATTTTTTATGGGCCGTTCAAAAACTACGTCGTGCTATTTTGAACACTTTTTCCACCCGTCCCCTTTCTTTGTCACAGATCATCACACAAAGCTTGAACCTCACAGGGTGACGCCACGAATGCGTATACCCAACCCCCCCTTTCAAGTCATTTTTTTTATTTCACGAACATTTTTTTATTGTTTATTTTATTTTTTACGTAAATAGGGGAATAGGGGAATAAATTCTTTTAAATAAAATCAATATGTAGGTACCATATTGAATTCAATATGAAACTCTTAAGATTTTAAGTCAAAATATATTACATTTTCAACGAAATAGTTGAATTTTCAACAAACAAATTAATTATCTTTAGACCAAACAGTTGCATTTACAACTAGATAGTTGAAGCTTCAAGCAAAAGAGACGATTTTTTAACAAATTAGTGGAATTTTCAAATTTCAAAGACCAATTTTCAACCAAATGGTCGAATTTCCAAACAAAAAAGAATTAATTTCAACCTCAATCAGTTGCATTTTTAACCAAATAATCGAATCTTCAAGCCAACAAGATGAATTCTTTAGATGAATTTTTGAACAAATAGTTGCATTTTCACTCCAAAATGACTTATTTTAAACAAAACATTTGAATTAAAAAAAAAAAATTATCTTTAGGTCAAGCAGTTGCATTTGCAACCAAATAGTTAAAGCTTTAAGCAAAAGAGACGAATTTTTAACAAAATAGTTGAAGTTATTACTTCAATTATGAAACTTCAACAAAAATATTAATTTTCAACAAAGAAGTTGAACTTTCAACCAAGTAGTTGAATTTTCAATCAAAAATGATTAATTCTCAACAAAAAATATAATAGTTGTTACTTCAACTAAAAAAATATTTTAATATTTAATCAGAAACAGTTGAATCCTCAACAAAAACAGATTATTTTTTAACCAAACAGTTGCATTTTTAAACAAAACAGATACAATTTCTAAAAAAGAGATGAATTTTCAAACAAAAAATGCGTATTTTCAACAAATGAGTTGAATTTACAACCAAATTGTTGAAGTTTCTATGCAAGTAATATAATTTTCAACTTAAAAAGACGAATTTTCAACCGAACAGTTGAATTTTGAAGCCAAATAGTTTAATTTCAAACTAAAAAGGATCAATTTTTAAGCAAAGATGGAATAATTCAATTTGCAGTTGAAAAAATTAATTTTTAACTAAATAAAACGAAGTTGCAACAAAATAGTTATTTTTAAAGAAAGAGATAGATCTTCAACTAATAAAATGAATTTCTAACAAAATAGTTCAACTTTCAACGTAACAGTTGTATTTTCAATCAAGAAGATTAATTTTCCATCAAAAAAGACGAATTGCAACAAAATACATAAATTTTCAATCAAATTGTTGAATTTTTAACTAAAAACGATTTATTTTTAGCCAGTGACACAAGCCACATCCACTTCCCCTTTGCAAGGTCCGTACGTTTAGACTCATCCGTGTTATAAGTGTACATAAACGTACGGACTGACCGGACGTTTTTCCTCGGCCTTATTTTTAACCAATAACAGGGTGTCTACCCTACCTGGAAAACCTGGAAAACCCGGAATTGTCAGGGAATTTTTATATACCTGGAAAAACCTGGAAATGTCAGGGAATTTTTTTTAAAGTCAGGGAATTTTTTCGTGAGCGTGCTTAATTTTTTTTTAAATTCCAACATAAAATTGAATAACAATGATTCTTCATTTGCAAAAGTGACTTTATATTACTGAATTTAACTATTTTGTTGAAAATTCGTTTTTTTTTCGGTTTGAAATTAATTTATTTAACTGACAATTGAACTATTCCATTTTT
>CAKNYM010050944.1:3853-40032 GCA_932195095.1 Andricus curvator
ACACACACACACACACACACACACACACACACACACACACACACACAGGTTCAAGTAAATGAATTTAAAATTTTTGGAAAATGGTACCATTACAAAGCTTCCTCTATGAGGAAGCAAAAAAAACGATATTTAGATAATAATATTATATTATTATTATATATTATATCATTCGCGGACTGGGTTGCAGTCAAGTGCATGATGGGGGGACCTACAGCTTAAGGTGGGATCCGAACCATCAGAACCTAGATAAAGGTACCTAAAAAAATTTCAAGAGGTACCGATTCAGGGATCGATATTATATTTAATGTAAACGTTACATTTATATGAGAAAGAAATCTCAATATTTCCGCCAACGCTCTTATTTTTAGTCACATTATTAAATGGGCCCACCATCCATCCCACAGGTACTCATTACCAGGTACTTCGCTACTAAACACGGTCGCGAAACGCGGCAAGTGATTATTTTCGGAACTCTATATTCTGCTTGCGCATTCGTCATAATTTGCGACTATATACACTGGAGAGCCCGTCTATAGAGATCCCACAAGAGCACTGGAGAGCCCTATAGGGATCCAACATCAGTAGATATACAATCTACTAACATCCATCCTGGAGAGCCCGTTTATAGGGTTCCAACATTCATCCTGGAGTGCCCGTTTATAGGGATCCAACGTTCCTACTGGAAAGCCCGTTTATAGGGATACAAACATTCATCCTGGAGAGCCCTATAGGGATCCAACATTCATCCTGGAGAGCTCATTTATAGGGATCCATCTTTCTTACAAACGTTAGTTCGAATGCCAATGACTGAGACCAGCGATTCAAAATATTAACTTTATTTACTTCAAATGGCGAGAGACAAAAACACAACTTCACACACGCACACGGACATTCACATATACAAAAAAAGGTCAAAAATTGAAAGTCAAAAAGTAAAAGTAAAAAATTAATAATGTGTTTATCACAGTCATCTGTCGTGTACGCGGGATGGTCACAGAAGGCGATTTTAGCCACTATCATTGTTCACTCCCAGAAAACTCGGGACGATGCGGCACGTGTTCAGCAATACTGCCTTCTGAATAAGATGTTGTGAATTTCGAGCTCCCAGTTCTTCCAGGATTTGTACGCACCTCGCATGAACGTTCCAAGTGGAGGAGATCACGACCGGGTGGATGGTGACCTTGCTTGTTCACCCTCAACACGGTCAGGATCTCCTGCTTCACCTCCGAATATATCTGTATCTTCTCAGTATATCGCAGCCTAATGTTGTTGTTAAGGGGAACGCTTATGTCTATTATTCTCACGTGTTGAGCACGTTTATCTAGCCAGAGGACATCTGGACGATTGTGTATGACTCGATGGTCAGTCAGAAAAGTCCTGTCCCAGGAAAGGAGATGGTTTTCGTTCTTTAGTACTTTAACTGGGCTATATTTGTAGTAAGGCTCACATCTCTCTAGTAAACCAGTGTTCAGGGAAATTTGTTGGTGAATGATCCCAGCAATATCATTATCTCTGCGCGTGTCTTCTTACGAGGCAAGCATCGTAAACCCATCAATGATGTGCTCGATGTTCTCATTGGGAACTCCACAAAGGCGGCATCTGTCAAAAACTGCCGCCCTATTGAGGATGTGTTTTTGGTAATTCCTCGTCTTGATTACCCTGGCCTGGATGGCAATGACAAATCCTTCCGTTTCCGGAAAGAGCTCTCCCCGCCTTAACCAGAGGTTTGAGGGATCACCATCCATGCAAGGAAGATCTAATGTTTGTGGGTGTTGCTTGTGCAACTGTTTACCTCGCCACTGAGCAGCTAGCGGTTCAGCGTTGAGATATCCAATGTCCTGGAAATCAACATTTGCCAGTTTTAAGGGAGTATACAGGTCAACTCTACAGATGTAGTTGTAGAGTGAGATGTTAGTCCTGTTTTGGAAATATTCGCGCAATTGCGTTACCTGTGAGTCACACAATCAACGAACATCCAAAATCCCTCTGCCTCCAAGTTTGCGTGGCAAAACTGTCCTCTCTACAGCTGTCCTTTCATGGTGCATTCGGTGCTTAGACATTTTCAAGCGGATGATTCTGTTAAGCCTCTCGAGGTCAGTCATGGACTAGGTGACCAAACCAAAGGAGTATGTTAGGAGAGGAATGACATGGGTGTTAATTGCCTTTGTGATGTTCTTCGAACTGAGGCCAGACGCCAGAATCGGACCAAGGCGACCCGAAAAAGCAGTATCAAGCGCCTTTTTAATTGTAGAGTGGAGCGGACCGCTCGCCTGCAATATGTCAAGGTACCTGTGCGATTCTTCATCAGTCCTCGCCTCAATCAGAGCGTGGTCGTCCAGTATCAGTGGAGCATTTTACTCTCCACGGGACAAATGCAGCTTTCTGCATTTGTCCAAACCCAGAGACATCCTGATGTCATAGGAGAACTGCAGCAAGATGTTAAGTACGCTGTTGGCACGCAACTGGCACGTGTACGTCATCCACTTTTGCTCCTTAAGGTAAGCAAGAGCGGGAAATTTACGCGAGAAAACATCGTGCAACCCTGTTCCTTGGAGTCAGGTCTCTAGCCGCGGATGACCTTACGCGGCAGACGGGACAGTTGGAGATGAAGGTTTCACCTCTGGATACTTATTTAGAGCTACCAATCTACCAACCTGCCAGTTTCTTAGTATTATTGTATATATATATATATATATATATATATATATATATATATATATAGATATAGATATAGATATAGATATATATATATATTTTTGTTTAAACTTGTTCTCGGGTGAACCTGGTATTTCATCATAGCCACGGACTAAGTCAAGTGACTGATGAGGAAAGGAAATTAATGTCTCAGGCTTAAGATGGTTACAGCCCAATATGTCGATGGCATTTTTGGTTAGAGTTTGATTTTTAAAATTTGTTTGAAAAGTATGCGCGGGGCTGTCCCGGTATATATTATCAGTCACGGACGCATTATTTTAATGTAATAAAGTAATCTGAAAAGAGCGTGTGCCTTGACATATTGGGCAAAGCCTGGGTTTTACCCCATCATTCACGGACTGGGTTGCAGTCAAGTGCATGATGGGGGGGCCTACAGCTTAAGGTGGGATCCGAACCACCAGAACCTCGGTAAAGGTACCTCGAAAAATTTCAAGAGGTACCGGCTCAGGGATAGATTTCCGGACCTCTATGGTGAAGTCCGAGCGTCTAACCAACTGAGCTACCGAGGCTCTATAAAAAAATATATTATTATTATTATATTATTGCAACCCCCCTTATCATAGTGAATTATATTGTTTCTTTTTAGTATGTTTTGATAACAAAATTTTTTTTAATTATTTAAAAATTTGTTGAAACTTTTGTTGTACTTTACTCTTATTTCAGCAGTACTTTTTGGGGATATAAAACATTAATATTATCTGTTGATACAAAAATGTTAAGGATGGCCCGTCTTAGGAGGTGGGTCATCTCAGGGAACTTTCCCCTATTTTTTTCTTTGAATTGAATGCAACTTAAAAGAAAAGTGTCTGCCCTGATTTTTAGTTTAATATACAATTTTTTATTACCATTTTAAATTTTTTAACCTTTTTTTATGAAAAAAATATTTTTGTTCATGAAAATATCTAAATCTGTTCCAAAATCTAAAAGAAAATACGTGATACAATACGCTACTATCTTTAAGGATATGTTATAATAAAAAAACATTTCGAGCACTATGGGCAAAGATTGGTGATAATTGTATTACCCCCCCCCTTCCAAATCTATTAATAACGGTATACGAATGCTCTAAATATTTGTGTTTTCTCAATTAAGAAATTAAGGACGTTCAATATAGTCATCTCACCTCAAATTTTTACAATTGTTTATAAAATCGAGAAAAATAGACACATAATTAAATGTAATAAATCTTAAAAGAGAAATATGTATGGTTAATGGAGGAAAAAATGTTAAATATAAAATTGCTTATTTTGGTAACTCCATACTAGACTCCCCAATTTGGGGTTAGCAGTCTAAACTCTCCAATCTGGGAGCTGCAGTCTATTGTCTTCAATCTCGTAATTGCAGTCTAAACCCTCGAATCTCGATTTTTAACAAAAATGAAGTAAGATAACTGACGAACATCTTCAAATAATATACTGCGGGCTAGTTAACGACCGCTAAATAAAAAGCGGGACGGACAGGAATTGGTAATAATTTTACTCACAACCTGCCCAGTTCCCAGCTCGCAAAAAATAATTTAAAACATATGTCTGTAACATAATTCTATGGATAAAAACTAATTTTTACAACATTTTAAACTGTTAATCGTAGGCTACCCATAATAATAGAAATTTGTCGATTTCGTTATTTAACATTTTTTTAAACTGTTGGCTTCAACAAAAAATGTTCAATATAAAACAGATGTATTTTTTTGAAGGCCAACAATTTTTCTTCAGAATATTTTTCTCTAAAATAAATATTTTTCATAAAACTTTCTTATAAAATCAATGTTTTATAAGAAAATATTTTTCAAAAGTAAATTTTCTTTCATTTAGGCAAACCAGAAAAATTGTAAAGTAGCCTAAAAAAATCGGAAAAAGTATTTAAAAATGAGTAATTAGTAATAGTAGTTAGCAATATTGTTTGTTGACTACAAATGCTGGAAGATGCTGTTTATGGTTGTTAAAGTTATCGACCGGAGTCAAGTCCTGGCCCAGGTCAAGAGTCAAGCTATACCAGAACAAAGAAAGTACTAAGTTCGATCAGCAAATTTTTCCTTGACATATTTCGAAAAAGTTACATTCTGGTCTCCTTCAGTTTTGGCGCTGATAAGCTAGCCAATAACGAAGGAAGTTCTGAGTTCGATTAGCAAATTTTTTTTGACATGTTTCAAAAAAGTTATAGGGTCTCTGGGTTTCGTACTGATCAGCTACATACACTGATAGTGAAAAATGATTTTTTTTCAAGTTATTAAGAAAATAAAGGAAGTCCAGCCAGCGGCTGATCAGACTCCAACTAGTTTCTAGTCAGTCATTAACTAGTGGCTGACTAGCCAATAAATAGCGGTTGAAAATACCGTCTGGCCTGGGGCTAGCAAGAAAAAAACGTTACACTTTTGGCCAGGCCCAGGCCAGAATATCTGGACAATGTCGAAACTGGAAACCAGACGATCTGGTCTGCGACAAGTCAGCGGCAGAAGACTTTTCCATAAGGAGGATCCTACGAGTTGCTAAAAGTTGTTATTAACCCTTGCTCGGGATTGTTATTGACATTTTCTAGGAATTTTTATCAGACTTTGCAAAGGTTTTTTCTTTACTGATGCTGGCGATTATTATTGTTTGTTGTTCAGGTTGATGTTGAACAGGTGTTAGAGTCATTTTTATGGTCTGTTAGGGATTCTTCTAAAGGGTTGTGTTTCGCTCCTAAGGTTGTTATTGACAGTTGTTGAGATTGTTAATTTCGTTTCGATGCAGTTATTGTGCATTTCTAAGGGGTTTTAGATTCCGTTAATAAAAGTTGTCATTGAATGTGGAATCTTGGATAGGGGTTGTTGTTGTCCATCGTTCAAAGAGGCTATATGCTTGTTTTTGGCCACTACAAAGGGATTTTATTTACCTTTCCTAGGGGTTGTTGTATGTTATTCAGTTCGTTATTGTCACTTTCAAGGCAATGATTGTACATTATTAGAGGTTGCTATTGTCCGTCACTAAAATTTCTGATCATAAGTTGCTAAGGGTTGTTGATGTATGTTACCTGAGATTGTTCCTGAACGTTGCCAATGGTTGTCGGTGGCTAGCAGTAATTATAAAGCGTTTCTAAGTGTTTTTTTAAATAACGAAGAAAGGACAGTAAAACTATTAATTGAAAACAAATATCAAAATTGCAAACAAAAATCTCAAACACAAAGTTTCGCATAAATCTTTCTGCACTTCTGATAAAATATTAAAAGGACACCATGAGTACCAATGAAGATAGTGCTGATTGAGCCACTGATATCATCTCGCAAAACTTAACGTTTCACTTGACTTCACCCCAGTCAACCATTTCCTTCTTTCACTTGCGTCTCAAAATTATTGTTAGATATAACAGAAATAGAATTATAAGAAAAGACCTAGCCTTTATTATTCTATTTTGAGATCCTCTTCAATGATATGAATCCTGTTATAAGCATACTCAGAATTTTTTTCCCATGTTGCAATTTATCTTAAGGGAATCTCTATGCTCGCGTGTAGTCCCCTCATGTCATTCACGTGTGAATGAGTGTGTAAGACACGCGACGTCGGTATTAAGTCCCAAGTGAAAGTGTTGAGGTATTTCATAATAAGCCAGGCATAGAATCGTGATGCACTCGCGTAACAAGGTATTGTCGGGCTTTAGATGCAAACATCGATGTGTATTGTGCATAGCATAGAATGCCATAGGACATAGCATAGAATAGGGTATGGGATGCTCAATAGGAAGTGAAGCTGGTCCGGTTCTGAGGCCCGAAGGCTTCACGTCGGACATGCGATTGGATGATTACCGCCCTCGTTCTGGCAGTAACGACCTTTTTAGTTACTATGATTCGTGTCTATGTTAGGGAATATACCAGAGTTTCTGGGAAGAGAGTTTATCATTTTCTCAGATTCAATAAATGCATTAAGCATTCTGGTGATGCCTAGTCTCGATTAGAAAAATTACTTGTTTTCTTTATCATTCACTCTACAATCACTTTCAATTACACTGGAACCTGGAATTAGTTACCTTGGATTTACTATATTCCTAAAACCGATGGCCCCCACCGTTTCGTGATGAGAGGAGCTGCGGGGTCGAAGGAGAGGCTTGCTCAGTCAAGCGGGACAAACTAAATCCAACAGAAATCGTTCAAGCGGCGCTGCCTGCTTACGTTTGGATGCCCTGGAAATAGTATCAAGGTCAATGCAAGCCATGCCCGAACCGTAATTCAATCCAGGTTCCACTGTATTCAGAATCAGTTCATTGGTGTAGTCCTAAAAGAAAAAGTGGCCTGGCGGTACTTTCCATAAACTACGTTACCAGTGCGAGGGGGGGGGGGGTCTAAAAAACTAAGGTTGGTAACAAGGGGTGGGGGTTATAAGTGGAAATAACGTTACGAACTTGGATAACATTTAGAACCTAAGCCCAGTGAGAAAATCCAACTATATTTCTAAGTAAAAGTTCATTTTTTTATTGAAAGCGCTACTATTATATTTTTGGTTCGTAATTCATCTCGTTTCGTTAAATATTCTATTATTTGGTTAAAAATTTAATTATTTTGTGGAGAATGCAACTATATTTTTAAAAAGTTATTTTTTAAATCCAAAGTTAAACTAATTTTTTAAAAATTCATTTTTTTTAGTTGGAGGTCCATCTGCTTCGTTGAAAATTTAACTCTTCTCTTGAAAATTCGTCTTTCTTGGTAAAAATTTAATCTTTTCTGGGTTGCAAATTTATCCTTTTTGGTTAAAAATGCAATTGCTTAGTTGAAATATCAACTGTTACATGCTTCGTTGAAAATTCATCTTTTTTGGATGAGAAGTCGATTATTTGACTTAAAGCTAAACTACTTTGTGAAAAAAAAATATTTTTTTCATTAAGAATTCATAATTATAGTTGAAAATTCAACTATTTACTTTTAAATCAACTTTTTTTTCAAAAATTCATCTGTTTTCTAGAAAATTTAACTTTTTGACATGAAAATTCAACAATTTGGTGGAAAATTAAACTATTTGGTTGAAAATTAAACTTTTTGGTTGAAAACCCATATTTTTGGTTTAAAAATTCAACTTTTTTGCAGATAATTCGTCTTATTGGCTTAAAAATAAAAAATTTGTGTTAAAAATTCATCTTTTTGGTAGAACATTAATCTTCTTGGTCTAAAATTCATCTTTCTATTTGAAAATTTAACAACTTTGTCGAAAATTAATTTTTTTTTCGTTCAAAATTATTATGTTGTTTTATTCTGGAAATTTAACTATTCCATGTTTGGTTAAAACTTTATCCTATTTATTGGATAAGACGGAAATTCGTCTTTTTTGATGAAACATTAATTTTCTTGATCGAAAACTCATCGTTTGGTTAAAAATTCAACAACTTTGTTGGAAATTAATTTTTTTTTGTTAAAAGTTATTTTTTATTTGAAAATTCATCTAATCCATGTTTGGTTAAAACTTTATCCTGTATATTGGGTAAGTTGAAAATTTGCTATCTTTTTATAGAACATTAATCTTCTTGGTCGAAAATTCATCTTTTTTGGTTGAAAATTTAATATCTTTGTTGACAATTAGTTTTTCTTGTTCAAAGTTATTTTTTATCAGCGTTTTTATCTGAAAACTCAATTATTCTATTTTTGGTTAAAACTTTATATTGTATAAGTCAAAAATTCAACTATTTGGTAGAAAATTAATCTTGTTTGTTGGAAATTCAACTGTTTGGTAGAAAATTCATAGATTTTGTTGAAAATTCGTACTTTTTTATCTTATTAAAAATTCATCTTCTTGATTGAAAATGATCTTTTTTGTTAAAAATTCATCTTTTCCGATTTAAAAATCCACTGTTTTATAAAACGTACGCCTTTTCAGATTAAAAACTTCACTCTTTTGTTGAAAATTCGTCTGTCGTGGTAGAAGAGTCATTTTTCTTAGTTGAAAATGAACTTCTTTGATGAAAATTCAACTGTCTTTCAAAAAAAATTGTCTTTCTTTCTTGGAAATTCAAATATTTGATTGAATTTTAATTTTCGTTAGTTTGAATATTCGACCATTTGATTGAAAATGCATCCTTCTATGCTGAAAATTCAACTATTTGGTTAGAAATTCAACTATTTTGTTAAAATCTAATTATTTTTCGAAATCTGAACTATTTTGTTAAAGTCATCATTTTTGGTCGAAAATTCCACTATGTTGTTAAAAATTTGACCCTTTGGATTGAAGATTTATCTTTTAAGGTACAAAAGTCATCCTTCTTGGTTAAAAATTTACCTTTCTAGGTGGAAAAGTAACTTTTTTATTAGAAATTCAACTGTCTTAAAAAAAATCGTCTTTTCGGCTTCAAAATTTTCCCATTTGGTTAAATCTTGAACTATTTTTTGGAAAACTCGTCCCCATTATTGGAAAGTTCATCGATTTCGTTCTTAATGCAACTGTTCGGTCGACAATTACTATCTTGTTGTTGAAAAATTGTCTTTTTGTGTTGAAAATTCATCTCTTTGGATAGAAAATCATTTTTGGTTGAAAATTCAACTATTTTGTTGAAAATGCAATATATTTCGGCTTGAAATCTTAGGAATTTAAAGTTTTTCGTGTTGAATTCAATAGTTTTATCTACATCACCATACACACTACTATTTTCCAACCGAGCAAGTCACGCCTACCCCGAAAGGGAAATGGCTTAATGGTATAATAATAATAATAAATTTTATTTAAAGAATTTATAAACGTAAAATCCGTCTGTAGCCAACAGTTACGTTACTTTGGGGGAGGTCAAAAAGCTCAATATTGGTGATGTAATTTATTGATGACCCATAACTGGAAAAATTTTCCGTGTGACAAGAAAGTGGCTTGCGCCGCCAGGCCTTCACATAAAGTACCATTTGGAATCACTTACAGTCACTTGCCGTCCTTTACAACAAGTTTTAATCATTTACAAACATTTTAAAATAATGGAATTCACTTCGAATCATGTGAAATCACTTGCAATCACTTGCAACCACTTGTAATCACTTTCAATCACTTGCAATCACTTGAAATCACTTGAAATCACTTGCAATCACTTGCAATCACTTGCCATCACTTGCAATCACTTGAAATCACTTGAAATCACTTGCAATCGCTTGAGGTCATTAAAAATATCAATAACAATCGCTGGGAGATTGTATTGAGTGGAAGACATTACAATCCTGCTTTTCACCTCTCGAGAAAACAATCTATATAACTGTATCTATCTAATTCTAAAGATCGTAAAGGAAGCAAAGCTTCACACTTTGTTTTTGCTCTCAAATGGTTAGAGTACATAAAAATAAAAAAAAGTCCAGATGGCACAATAGTTCTCAGAAGGTACAAAACGTACTCAGTTTCACTCGGTAAGTATTTGTTATTAAAAAATCTTTATCATATAAAAAAGCATTTTTTGTTTGGCATATTTCAATAGAATAACTGAGACACATTGAAGAATCTTCTTAAACCTGTAACAGAAAATATGAATGAAAAATTTATTTCCAGCTCTCATCGAACTTGAGACAGGCACAAAAAAGTGAAATTAAAGAAATGCATTTATTTGATTCAAAGAATTTTTTTTCAGTCTAATTTCAATAATTAAAGAAACCTTTTTAGGCTTTTATGCACATAGGGGTCGTATGCATGAAATCCAATACTTATTCAATTTACAACAAAATTATTCTAACGTTACTTCGTAGTCGTAACTCTATAAAGAATACATCGAGTAATAAAATGATGTCAGCAATAAATATTCAAAATCTCAGCGTCATCAAGAAGTGACTTACAGTGAACCATCTGCCCGACCATAAACGTCGTGTAACGCCGCGTGGTCCAATCTGTCCATAGATCTTAGGCAAATAAGACAACTTCCGGGCCTGATTTGGAGCTACATTTTACAAATCGCGAGAGGAAACATGACGAAAAGTAGGAAAACCTTGAAATATAATTTTGTATTTTCCTCGGTTTGTAATATATATATGCGCAATATGTTTCTTCAACACTTTAAAACAAAATGTTCATACATATTAAATTATTGCACTATACATAAATAATAATGTTTTCGTTTGTACATTATTAATATTATTTCGATTTTACTATATTATTTATATTATGTTTACGAAATATTTGATCAAAAATTTTTCAGTGCAGCAGTTTACTATTCGCAATCTGTTTTTCAATAGATTATATTTTTACCCAATTTTCTTCGGAGATGAATCACATTGAAGCTCTTGGCATGTAGAATTGAAATAAAAAATAAAATTTTCTGCGTTATAGTATTCTTTCTTTTTATATCAGTGGTTAAGAAAAAGTAAAATGAAAAACTTGAGGTAGTACTTTATGGGTAATATCTTGTGGCCAAAGGATTTTCGAAAATTTTGAAAATTCTGGGAGCTGCACCATTTTGAAGTTTGAGGCCGACTTTTCTTTAAGTTGTAATATTTCCAAAACTTTTTTTTCGGATTCTAATAAAACTTATATGCGTTTTGTAAAAAAATATGATATTTTATATAAAATATATCGTAAAATTTTGTTTCAAAATTTAAAAAAAAAAAAAAAAAAATGGAAACAATTTTTGGATTAGATTTTTGACGGAGTACGCTATATTTAATTTTTAAACCATTTTTAGAATCATATTTCTTGTCCTTTTATCTTTAATTTAAACCAAAATTTGATGGACCCTCATATTATTCGCGAGTTACGAATATTTAAAAAGCAGCAGTCCATGCTTCAAGTCGTGTGAACCAGATGAGTGTCCATCAACTTTTTTTTGTGAAATTGAAGGTAAAAAAACAAGAAATGTGATTCGAAAAATTAAAAAAAAATGTAGCGTGTTCCGTCAAAAATCCAATAAAAAAATGTATTTACCTTTTTTGTTTTAAATAACCGAATTCCGGGAAAAACTTTTAACCTAACCTAAAACTGTGTCAACATTGTAAATCTTCTTTGAAATCTTCAAATCTACACTGATTTCCGGTAAAAAACGCGAGCATTACCTAAAATCGTTCAAAACTTTGTTTTCTTCATTCAATCCAATGATTTTCTATTAAAAGTACCGATTACTGGTATAAAAAGTCAACCAAAACATAAATTGTACAAAAATCGTGAATTTAATGACTTAATGATAATCTGAAGATTAATTTAAATTTGAAAAATCTTAGGATTTTTTAAATTAAAAATACCATTTTTTGACGAAAAATACTAACATAACGTAATAAAAATGGTTCCAAATTGTGAATCTTCTTCAAAAGTAATGATTATTGTTTAAAATAACCGATTTTCGATTAAAGACGCTGAAATAACCTTAAATTGATCAAAAATTTTGAATATTTATTGAAATCTATATCGAAATTTCTGGTGAAAACAGCTAGTTTAACATATTAATTGTACATAAAGTTGTAATCTCCTTTGAAATCTAATGATTTTTTACTAAAAGGGCCTATTTCTTTAAAATGATTTTTTTTTTTCAAAATACGAATTTCCGACAAAAAAGACTAACAAAATTTTAAATTGTTTAAAGATTTGAAATCTTTTTTCAAATTATAATGATTTTTTTTTAAATTTCAATTCTCGATGTGATACGCCAAACGCAACCTAAAATTGTTAAAAGATTATGAATCTTCTTTAAAATCTGATGATTTCTAATATACATTTTAATTTCCGACGAAAAACGCTAAGACAATCCGAAATTGTTTAAGCTTGTACATTTTATTATTATATCATTTTTTTTTAAATATCGAATTTTATGCGTAATCATATCAAAATAACCTAAAGTTTCTGGAAAATTGCAAATATTTTTTTAATGACATTGGCATCAGGTAATGCCAAGCATTCGACTGCACTACTGCTCTTTGAATATTCATAGCTCGCGAACCACATAATTGTCCATCATTTTTTTTTTAATGAAAGATAAAAAAAGGGAATATGATTATAAACAAATAAAAAATAAAATATAGCGTATTCCGTCAAAAATCCAATACAAAAATTATTTTCATTTTATGTAGGCGTATGGATAAACAATATTTAGTGTTTCTCCATAACGAGGACTAGAATAAATAAATTACTTACAACAAATTCGTTTATGTAAGTTTAATTTAAGAAATTTTTGTCGTTTTTTAAATATTTTTTTCTCTCATCCTTAAAAAATCTTTTGTCTATGAAATTTTGTGCATACACTAAAATTTTTCTTTTAAAAATACAGTAAGTTTATAATATATTTTATATTTTTCTTATACTTAAAATAAAAATAATTAAACAGTTTTCGAATTATAGATATAAGCTCTTATTTAAAATTTGTTTAAAATTGAAGATTCCTAAAAGCGAGAAAGAGATCAGCAGTGTACAGCAACATTTTCAAGTAAAACAATAATAATTGTTTTTAACACTTTTTTGTTGTTTGTTTTTGTTTGTTTCCTTCTGATATATAAACTAGGCTAAATATGCCCATCTATAAATCGGAATATTTTGTTCGTGTTGGCGACGACACGCGGCGACCTTGAAATTACCGAACTCCGCCGTGAGTCTCATCGTATTATTAAATTATTATTATACCATTAAGCCAAATAATTCTAAATGAAGTGCTCAGAATTAAACGATTTTGAATCATTACAATTTTAGTGCCTTTCCTCCTTCCTTCTGTTGTATAAAGTAGGCTAAATATGCCCATCTATAAATCGGAATATTTTTTTCGTGTTGGTGACGACACGCGGCGACCTAGAAATTACCGAACTCCGCCGTAAGTCTCATCGTATTATTAAATTATTATACCATTAAGCCATATAATTCTAAATGAAGTGCTAAGCATTGCACGATTTTGAATAATTACAATTTTATTGTCTTTCGTTTTTTCTTCTGATATATAAACTAGGCTAAATATGCCCATCTATAAATCGGAATATTTTTTTCGTCTTGTGACGACACGCGGCGACCTTGAAATTACCGAATTCCGCCGTGAGTCTCATCGTATTATTAAATTATTATTATACCATTAAGCCAAATAATTCTAAATGAAGTGCTAAGAATAAAACGATTTTGAATAATTACAATTTTAGTGTCTTCGTCCTTCCTTCTGATATATAAAGTAGGTTATATGTATATGCCCCTCTATAAATCAGAAGCTTTTTTCGCGTTGGTGACGACGCACGGCGACCTTGAAATTACCGAACCCCGCCGTGAGTCGCATCGTATTATTAAATTATTATTATGCCATGAAGCGAAATCGGTAAGCGTAACTAACTCGGTTCTAGCATCGTTACACTACCGGTGATCAAGTAATTCATAAGGGAAGAGTTGGCCTGTGAAATATCAAGTCTTCCACTTTGTTTTCTGTTGATTTGCATTTCAAGGTGCTTCAAGATAACTCAGATACTTCGAGATACTTCACATACTATAGGATTTTTTAAATACTTCAAAGTATTTTAAGGTACTTCAAGATATTTGAAGGTACGAGATATTCCAAAACGTCATTTTTATATGAAATTTCGACACCTTCGTTTCATACAGCTCCCTTCGTTTTTGGGCGGTGTACAGCGCTACGTCACGTTTGGTCGCTGTATAGATCCAGGTTTTGTGTTTAAGCATATAACCTGAAGCAATACAGTGACCAAACGCGACAGTGAGCTGTACACCGCCCAACCGCGTCATGACGCGGTACACTGCCTAAACGCGACCTGTAGCTGTATGGAATGGACGCATGGTTTTCTAATAAATCGTCTAGATGAAGTCATAACAAAGGCTATTTTTCAAAGAATACGCTCAATTGTTTTACGGAATTATTTAGGAGTGTCTTTCAAAATGACTTTTTGGTATAATAATTTGCAAATCTTCAATAATTATTAAATATTATTCTCATTAATTTTTTTTTCTCCCCCTAAACGTCACTAATTTTTCTCAAAATTTAAAAAAATTATCCTGAAAAAAAAAACTGGAAAAGATCTGTAATTTTTAAATTATTATTTATTAGCTAGCCTTAAAGACATTTTCTGCCTAATTATTATTATTATAAAAAATTTTGGGAAACTCGTTATTCTCTCAGGCTTAAGATGGTTACAGCTCAACATGTCGAAGATATGGTAGAGTTGGATTTTTTAATAGACTGCACGGAGCTGTCCCGGTATACAGGGTGACTAAAAAGTCCCGGGACGGTTGGATATTTCCTCCGGTAAAATATTTTTCAAAAAAGAGAAGGTCATTCCTGAAGTAAATTTCAATGAGGAATTCAATGGTGACCTTCATTTTGACCTTGAAGTTGACCTTCATGGCTTTTTGAAGGTCAATTTTGTTTTTTTAAATGGAAACCCCCTTTTTTTACATCTGCAATCGATAGAGCGGAAAATTCTACGTTCAGATATGTACCCAAGTCATAGATCAATTGTAACGTTAAAGGTCAATTAGAGGTTATTTGAAATAAACAAAGTTTTCCAAGAGGTCAGTGTAATTCCTGAAGTATTTTTCAACGGAGAATTCAATGGTGATCTTCATTTTGACCTTGAAGTTGACCTTCGTGGCTTTTTGAAGGTCAATTTCTTCTTTTTTTTTAAATGCAAACCCCCTTTTTCACATCTGCAATCGATAGAGCGAAAAATACTACGTTCAAGTACGTACCCAAGTCATAGGTCAATTGTAATGTTCCAGGTCAGTTAAAGGTTATTTGAAATTAACAAAGTTTTCCAAGAGGTCAGTGTAATTCCTGAAGTATTTTTCAACGGAGAATTCAATGGTGATCTTCATTTTGACCTTGAAGTTGACCTTCGTGGCTTTTTGAAGGTCAAATTTGTTTTTTTTTTAAAATGCAAACCCCCTTTTTCACATCTGCAATCGATAGAGCGAAAAATACTACGTTCAAGTACGTACCAAAGTCATAGGTCAATTGTAACGTTCCAGGTCAGTTAAAGGTTATTTGAAATTAACAAAGTTTTCCAAGAGGTCAGTGTAATTCCTGAAGTAAATTTCAACGAGAAATTCATTGGTGAGCTCTGTATTGATCTTGGCTACAGCGTTTTGAATATTGTAAAATCATATAGGAAATATATATATCGTATATACATTCGATGGTACGACACACCTTACCTTCGCACCTCCAAACTTCAAACTTGACAGTCGGAAAACCGGCTGACTGAGGAGATAGCTTTCTGCAGTTTTCCTTTCCCGTGGCCAAAAGTCCAGGCAAATAAAAATCCAAGGACTTAAACGCGTTTATTTACTGTTAGCCCCCTAATAATAACCATCAAATAATTATTTATCGATTTAGAAGACCTAATAACCTTAGAATGTATAAAGTACTCGTTGGGAATAATGAAATTGTGGCACGTACGATGAAAACCGATCGGAAGAGAAATAACGCTTGCCCGCTGAGCTAACAAATTAATAAATCTACCCTTCCGACTGGAAACGTGTAAATACGAGTATCTAGATGTAAGTTTCTCCGCAATAAAGTATCTCGGCGTGTACGCCTGGACTCGAAAGATTTTACCCTTACATCGTATCTGGATACGGCTAGGGGCATAAAGAAAAATATATCTCGATGCCGTATCTACATACTTGTAGATACGCGGATATAAGTGTTTGAATATGCGTAAAGCTACCGCTTGCCCATTGTGTAATCTTGACATCGCTCGAAAGTTCAATCCACGATAAAGTCTCGTTATTTGCTATTTATGTGGGTTTTAGACCTTCATTTTTCGCTATTGGTACAAGGGAAATCTAAGACTCATATTTAATTCTAAATCTATAAAGTAATTGCTAGATTATTGTAATGATTTTAGGGATTATAATATAGGCAACAGGCTCTTTGATAATCCTTATCTTAATTCAGGATTCTTAACTGTACTTTCTAATGAATTGCTCTCATTGAAAACCCATTCCTTTCATTGTATCTTATTTCTCCTTCCTTAAGGAACAGGTTAGTACATACATAGAATCCCTGATTTTTTACAACTGAAGTACGCCTCGAGCAAAGATCAGAAAAATATAAAAAACGGCTGTATCGACGAAGCATGTGCAATATACCGTAATATGTGAAATATCCTGTAAATGAAGTACCTAGAAATATCTGGAAGTACCTTGAAGTATCTCGATATATCATGAAGTACCTTGAAATGTCCTGAAGTAAATTGAAGTATGCACGAGTATGAGAATTACTTTGCAATATCCTGAAGTATAGAAAGTACCTAGAAATATCTTGATGTAGTTTAATGTATATTGAAGTATCTTGAAGTACTTTAAGTTATTTGGAAGTATACGAAATATCTAGAAATACCATGAAGTACCCTGAAGTACTCTAAGATATCATAAAGTGCTTTGAAGTACTTTAAAATATCATTAAATGCATTGAAGTACATTAAAATACCATGAAGTTCCTTAAAGTACTTTAAAATATCGTAAAATACCTATAAGTACTTTAAAATATCGTGAAGTACCTTAAAATACTTTAAAATAATATGTAGTACCCTAAATGCTCTAAAATATCATGAAGTACTTTGAAATGTCACGAAGTACCTTGAAATACTTTTAAATATCATTAAGTACTTTGGAGTACTCAAAAACACCATTCAAGACTTTAAAATACTTCAAAATATCACGAATTACCTTGAATTACTTTAAAATATTATGAAGTACCTTAAAATACTGTAAAATATGATGAAGCGCCTTGAAGTACTTTCAAACATCATAAAAGACATTAACCTTAAAATATCATGAAGTACCTTGGATTAATTTTAAAATATTATGAAGTACCTTAAAGTACTATGAAATATCACGAAGTGTCTTGAATTACTTAATACATCATAACACTTCAAAGTATCTTAAAATATCATGAAGTACCTTGAAATACTTTAAAATATCATTAAGTACCTTTAAGTACTTTGAAACATCATGGAGTACCCAGAAGTACTTTAAAATTGCGTGCAGTACCTTGAATTACTTTAAAATATCATTAAAGACCATAAAGTATCTTAAAATATAATGAAGTACCTTGAAGTACTTTGAAATAGCATAAAGTACCTCGTAGTACTTTGAAATATCATGAAGTACGTTGTAGTACTTTGAAATATCATAAAGTACGTTGTAGTACTTTGAAATACCATGAAGTACCTTGTAGTACTTTGAAATATCATGAAGTACCTTGCAGTACTTTGAAATATCATGAAGTACATTGTAGTATTTTGTCATATCATGAAGTACCTTGTAGTACTTTGAAATATCATGAAGTACCTTGTAGTACTTTGAAATATCATGAAGTACCTTGTAGTGCTTTGAAATATCATGAAGTACCTTGTAGTACTTTGAAATATCATTAAGTACCTTGTAGTACTTTAAAATATCATGAAGTACCGTGCAGTACTTTGAAATACCATGAAATATCTCGAAGTACTTTAAAATATCATGAAGTACATTGTAGTACTTTGAAATATCATTAAGTATCTTGTAGTACTTTGAAATATCATAAAGTAAATACCTTGAATTACTGTTAAAAACCATGAAGTACCATGTGGTACTTTGAAACATCATGGAGTACCCTGGAGTACTTTATAATATCATGCAGTACCTTGAATTACTTAAAAATAGCATGCAGTACTTTTAAATATCATGAAGTACTTCGAAGTATTTTGAAATATCATGAAGTACATTGAAATACTTAAAAATATTATGAAATACATTGAAATATATGAAGTATGTGAAGTAGCTTAGAAAATATGGAAAAATGTGGAGTACCCAGAAATATTTTGTAGTGCCCTGAAGTTGATGTGTGATGCCCTGAAGGGTATGTGAGATATTTTGAAGCAAGGTCCGTCAATGCTCATAGGTCGTACTCAAAACTAGTAGGATGTTCAAAACGTTCGAAATATATATGCTGTATATCATAATAATAACATGACAACAACATTAGAAAGTACTTTCTTTGCTTTTTCTTTAGTTTTTGGTACCTTTTATGAAAGAAAATGTATTTATTACCAATAAGTAGTAAGTGGTTATACGCGGTATGTCCGGAAAGTATCCAACCTTGTGATGTACCAGGACTAAGAGTTAATTCTGATCAATAGCGATGATATCCTCTTCAAAGTATTCCCGTTTAGAAACCACAATCTTCTTCCAGTGATCTTCCCACTTTCGGAAGCACTCCTTAAGGTGCTTTAAACGAGTCGATTTTTAGAATAATACAAAATACGGCTACAAGGATAAATTGTTTGGTGTAATATTTTTACCACATAATCTGAAGGCTTATAAATGTGCATGAAGGTGTTTGGTAGCGGTGATTCTGTATTGCTGAATTTGGTAAATTGCAGTGAGATTTGAGGTGAGTTAATGGAGTGTGAAAGAAGGGTTTTCGAGTGAAAGATTGAATGTTTAAAATAATAGAAGTGAAGAAGTGAGTGATATTTTGAGCGTTTGAGTCTGTTTTGGGTAGCATGAGAGGTTAGTTTGTATGTAAAGAGAAAAAGAAGGAGGTCAGAAAGGAATTAAGAAAATGGAGAGAAGAAAAAAGCAGTGCAGAAGAAAAAAGGAGAAAAAAGGAGTATACTGAGTTGTGAGATCAAAAGAAAGAGGAGAATAAAAGGTTTGAGGAAGAGGCGGAGAAGGATAGGACTGAAGAAGAGGTTTGGAAGGTAGTAAATAGATAGAGAAAAAGAAGAAAAAGAGTGAACCAGGATATTGAAATGGTAGAATGGAAAAAATATTTGATCGATTCGCTAGGAGGGACAGAGAGAAAAGTTAGAAACGGAGGAAAATATGGAGGAGAAAGTGATGAGGAAGAGGGTATTACAAGGGAGGAAGTAGTCAAGGTATTAGGGATAATGAAAGATGGAAAGGCACCTGGTATAGATGAGATTCCAAATGAAGTCTGGAAATATGGGGGGACAGAATTAAAGAAATGGGCATGGTTAATGTGCAATAGAGTATGGAGCGGAGAGGGGTTGCCAGAGTTATGGAAGGAAGGAGTAGTAGTACCCATAGTGAAGAAAGACAAAGGGGAGGAGGTTAAAGATTATAGAGGAGTGACAATAAAGCCAACATTGTATAAAGTATATGTGACTGTTTTATCTGAGGAGTTAAAAAGAGAAGTTGAGGAAAAAAAGATAGAGCCACCGAATCAGACAGGGTTTAGAAAAGGGATGGGGAGGATGGATAACATATATGTTCTGAACTATCTAGTAAATAAGAGGATTAAAAGGGAGAAAGGGGCAATGATAGCAATGTTCGTGGACTTAAAGGCGGCGTTTGACTCATTAGACCGAGGCGTGATAGAAAAAGTTATGGTGAAAAGGGGGATACGAGAGGGATTAATAAAGAGAGTATCGGAAATGTTTAGAGACACAAAGCAGGGTAAAGGTAAGAGAGCAAGTGGGAGATAGTTCCTGGTTGGTGAGAGGAGAAAGGCAAGGATGTCCTCTGAGCCCACTTTTATTTAATATATTAATATCAAACTTGGAAGAAGAAATGAAGAGAAAGAGATGGGGAGGAGTTAGGATAGGGAACAAAAAGATTTGCATACGCGGACGATATCGTGTTGATGGCAGAGGATGAAGAAAGGATGGCGGACTTAATTACAGTATTAGAGAAACACTTAGATGGGAAAAAGTTGAATTTAAATGTGGAAAAGACAAAGATAATGAGGTTTAAAAAAGGAGGGGGGGAGAAAGAAATAATGGACAGGGAGATGGAAGGCAATAAAGTTAGAAGATGTAAAAGAGTTTAAATATTTGGGATATACCTTGCAAACAAATGGAGATCATAGAGCTCATATAAGAGAAAGAATAAAAAAGAGCGGCAGGGGTAATGAAAAAGATATGGGGAAGAGGAAGAAGAAGGTTAAAAAAAATTGGAAAAGAAGAATGTGGTTATTTGATACACTGGTACGGCTGGCACTACGTTATGGAGCAGAGATATGGGGATGGAAAGAAAGGAAAGAGATTGAGAGTTCACAACAAAGGTATATAAGGTGGACACTGGGGGTAGACTGGAGGACGCCGGGAAATATGGTGAGAGAAGAAGCGCAAAGGGATAAATGAAGTACTAGAGTGGGAAAGAGGGCATGGAAATTTGAGACTAAGCTGTGGGAGGGAAAGGAAGGGGAGTTAGCAGGAAAGTGTTCGATGGAGGTAGAAGAAAGGAGAGGGAGGGCGAAAGAATTAACGAGATGGGAAGAAGAAAGGAGGGAATTCTTTAATGCAAGAGATATAGAAGACGGGACTGGAGTAAACTATGAAGAATTGGAAAAAAGGGAGAGGGAAAGAGAATTAAAAGAAAGATGGGGGATGATTGAGGAATCAAAATATAATAAATGGCATAAGATGATAAAAAAGGAAGGAGTACCAAAGTATTTAGAAAAGAGATGGGGAGAGAGAATATGGACTAGAATAGCAAGATTTAGATTGGGCAACGAGGTAAGGGAAGGGATGTATTGGGAAAAGGAAGAGAACAGAAAGTGCAGAATCTGTGAATGGGAAGAGAAAACATGGAAGCATATATGGGAAGGATGCAGGAGAGGAATGGAAGATAATGGAAGCTGGCAAGAGAATGTGGTAAATATTCTAGGGGAGGATGGATTGGGGGAAGAGTGGATGAAGGAGTTGGAGGGGGCTAGAGGAGCGAATAAGAAAGAATGAAAGAATGGATGTGAAAAAATGGCAAAATGGAGGTACAAGAGAAATGAATCAAAAAGGAAACAGATGTCGCCTAGATGAGAAGCGTAAAGAAATGTAAGTAATGGAATGGTTATGTAATAGAATTAGTATTTGAAGATGCGATTGCGTTCTCGCCCTCTCTCTCGCTTGCACTTTCGCTTTTGATCGCTGGCTCACTCGTTCGCTAACACGTCCCAAATTGCGCCATCGTAAAAAATAGAAATAAGAATCTAGATATAATATTTTATGTAAATAGTTGTAAATAACTGTAAATAGTAAGGATAAGATCATATTTTCTGTTTTATTTCTCACATAGTGCTAGGTCAGTACTGTATGGGGGATGCCAAAGTTGTGTACGACCGTGTTTCACCAGAAATTGCTGAATAAGCTGCGATGAATGGGCAGGTGACTATTATTCCACTAATCTTGGCTTAAAATTTCCGTAACAATAGGTTTTGGAATCCAGAGGTCTCCTTCTATCTCTCTTGTTGTAATTCACTGTGAATAAACATTCTGGAATTTCAGAATTATCTAAAACATTCCAAAACATGTCAGAACACTTTAGAAAAGTAAATAATTTTATATTCAAATAAAAATGATCTGTTATTCACGAAAATTCAATAATTGATGCAATTTATAATTCAATTTGTATTATTATTTTATTCAAACGTCAAAATGTGTTCCAAAAAATCTGAAGTAGTTCTTTCTTGGAATCTGACAAACCTGACCCTCTCACTGTTAGTTCTGAACTTGGATGCTAATTACTTAGCTAATAATGAAATAATCTTACTTACCATGTTGCATCTAAGGCTGCGACTTCCTTGAGAATTTTTGCTGGAAACCGCCACTGGTTTATTAAACAGTGAGGACACAACGATGAAATTAGACTCGTGAGATTCAGCGATAATAATAAATTTCCAAGACAAAGTGGCTTGACACCTGCTCTCCTCGAGCCTCCATTCATGTATCGACTCGTTACTCCAATTACGACTAATTAATGCTTAATTGATTCTTCGCGATAAGTGTGTCGTGAGAGAAAGATCATAACATCCGTCTGCACTGGGTGCTCATTACACGGCCTCTTTCACCGGATACTGATGATAGGAGACTAGGGTGGTCCAAAAATGTATTGGAATTTTTTTTCTTGAATTTCTATCCATATCGACTGGAAATTTTTTCGAATCTACACAAAAAAAATCCATTAAAAAAATGATATTTAGACGTGGCTCAAACCCCATGATGTTCAATACTTATTTCCCATAAGAAAAAAATACGTTTTTGTAGATTTTATTCAGAATCGTCAATATTAGCTGAATCGAGTTGAAACTCAACATTTCTGTTCACAAATTAGTCTTATAATACGAAGAAAATATTACTTTTCAAATATCACCCCATAAGTCTGTTTTATAGGGTCCCAAAAAAACCCATCAGTGAAAAAATAGTTTTTGCGAGTTTTTGGCGTTAATTATGATTTTTTGCGGTTTTTGAGAATGAAAATTGTTTTTTAATATATGAAACATTACTTGATACTGCTAATCAGATATTCACATTAATTGTTTAAACAATTTATTATTGTTTTTAGCGATTTTCTCTTAGAATAGAGTTAGAAAGTCTCGGTTTTTTCAAAAATGTTCCACTTTTTGTCCAATTCTCAATTAAACTGAGGCGATAGTTAATTAGTGTTAACAAAAATAATTGTGTAAACAATTTATTATTATTGTTAATATTATTCTCTTTGAATAATCCTAGAAATTGCGGTTTTTTCTGAAATTTTTTAACTTTTTGTCCACTTTTCACTTCTAGTGAGTTAATATTTCATTCAATTTAGCAAAAATAATTGTTTAAACAAATTATTATCGTATTAATACAGTGAAAAAAAAGAAATTAAAACGACACAAATCATTATTGTTGATAACTATCTTCTTCTATAGAAATGCTACAGCTAGATAGTTGCAGTTTTTTCTGAAATTTTTAAATTTTTGTCCACTTTGTACTTAGAGTGCTGTAATAATTAAAAAATCTAACACATCTACTTGCTTAAACAAATTATTATTGTTTATAACTATCTTCTCCTTCGTTTATGCTACGCAATTGCGTTTTTTTCCCTGAAATTTTCAACTTTTTATGCAATGTTCACTTATTATAGTGATAATTAATGCAAGTTAAACAAAAATAGTTGTTTAATCAATTTATTATTGTTTATAACTATCTTCTTTGAGATGATTGCTAGAAAGTTCCGATTTTTTCTGAAATATTTAACTTTGCTTTGCCTTTTTAGTTATGAACAAATAATAAATAAACATTAGAGAGAATCATATTCTGAAAAATCTCTTTCTTTTTTGTGGATATATTTTTCAAAATGAAACAGATATTTGAAATATGCTTCAAATTTTTTTACATGGATCCCAGGGATTTCCCAGGAATTCTCCAGGGAATCTCCAGTGAAGGAGGAGGGGGGCTGTTATTTAAATATGTGCAATACCAAGAAAAGAGCAAAAATAATTCACTTAAAACAATACAATTCTAGCATTACTCTAAGGAAAGATAGTTATAAACAAGAAGCAATTGTTTGAATAAGCATTTTTGTTAATTTGCATTAATTATTACCTCACTAAGTGAAAAGTGGACAAAAAGTTTAAGAGTTCAGAGAAAACCACGACTTTTAAGCACTTACCTAAGAGAAGATAGTTAGAAACATTAATAAGTTGCTTAAATAATTGTGTTTGTTAACTTGCATTATTTATTACCTTACTAAGTAAAAAGTGGGTAAAAGGTTAAAAATTTCAGAAGAAACCGCAACTATCTAGCATTAATAAAGAAGAAGACAGTTATAAACAATAGTAATGTGTTGAAATAATTAGTTTTGCTAAATTAAATTAATTATTAACTCACTCCGAATGAAAAGTAGACAAATAGTTAAAAGTTTAAGGAAAAACCGCAACTTTCTAGCATTATTCAAATTGAATATTTTTTACAATAATAATAAATTATTTAAACAATTAATTTTGGTAACTTTAATCAATTATTTACCTCACTCTAATTGGAAATTGGAAAAAAAGTGGAAAATTTTGGAAAACACTGTCAGTTTCTAGCATTATTCTCAGAGAATATTATTAACAATAATAATAAATTCTTTGAACAATTATTTTTGTTGAAACTAATTAAGTATCATCTCACTCTAATAAAAAATTGGACAAAAAGTGAAAAATTTGTGAAAAAAACCGCGACTTTCCATCTCTATTCTAAGAGAAAATTGCTAAAAACAATATTAAATTGTTTAAAAAATATATGTGAACATCTAATTATTAGTATGAAGTAGTATTTTATATATTAGAAACAATTTGTATTTGAAAAAAACGCCAAAAACTCATAATTTGCGCCAAAAATGCGCAAAACCCATTTGTTCACTAATGGGGTTTTTTGGGACCTTATAAAACAGACTTATGAGGGTGATATTCGAAAAGTAATATTTCATTTGTATTCTATAGCTAATCATGAAGAAAAATGTTGAGTTTCTACTCGATTCAGCTAATATTGACGATTCTGAATAAAATGTACAAAAATGTTTTTTTTTCTTATGAGAAATACGTGTTGAACTTCATGAGGCTTGAGCCACCTCTGAATATCATTTTTTTCAAATTAAAAAAAATGGATTCAAACAAATTTCCGGGCGATATGCATGGAAAGTCGAGAAAAAAATTTTGGACCACCCTATTGGAGACGGACAGGTGAAATGAGAAAACATTGTTTTAATAAACTTTCAAAGATTTTATGCAAAATAAATAATTGATGATCAACATCGGCTATTTATAAAACAAAGATATATACATTATACAACTTGTACAATATTGTGTTTAACGTCGTGTAAAATTTTAAGGAAAAATATTTTTGCGGAGAAAATTTTTTCCTCAATAGCCTGAAAGATTAGAGCACTAATTATAATTGCATTTGTCAGTCATTGATTAATAATTATCACTAATGTAAATATCACGTTTTTTGAGTTACTTTTGTACATATTGAGTTTTGTTGAAAGGAATAAAATTAACGGAAAATTTTCTAAATAATGAAATTGGTATAAATTACCACCGCTTAAGCTCTTCAGAAGGAATAGAAGTATAAGTGCAACATTTGCTTCGGTCGGGAATTTCTCTTCGTTCGGAAGTTCTGATATCGAGCAGCGTTTCCCAAACTTTTATGCAATTTCTGGCGTTGCTTGCTTCGCGCGACCTTCCCATTGGTAAAGGATTAGAACCGATTGAAAAAAATTAAAATTGAGTAAAATATTATTAATTTGAATATCAATAGGCTACATTAGCTCTGTTAGATTATGACAACATTAAAAAAAAAAGATAGTGAAAAATCCGTTCATATCTCCAATCCCAGTTGAGAGAGATTGTACTTTTGCACGGACTTCAAGATTCCCTTTAATACTGAAAATATTAACCGATTATTATCAAGCTTTTTTTACTTTTTCCTAATTATATAATTAAATAAAATTTATTGAGCTAATAACAACTTAACTGAGCCGTGTTTTCATAATTTCAGTTTTTGTAACAGGACTTAATCTCATAACAATGCAAGGGTCATCCGTTGCGGCGGCAGGCGGCCCTGCCGTCAGCTATAGGTTGGGAATCGCTGATTTAGAGTACAAATTGTGGACTTAGAGAAAATTAGATCTTCACAAAGTCGATTGAGATAAACAAAACGGGAAGTTTGATAATTCATCTAAAAATGCAATTTTTAAATCATTAATAAGAAACTAGATAACAGTAATAAAAACGTGTTCATCTGGAAAGAAACACTTCCTGAGCCGGAAAATTTCTGATTTAAAAGCTGGCATTGGGAACTTCGGAAATGCTTCACGTTGCCTATTGAGTCCCTGGCAAGAACGCATAATTCATACTTCGTCATCGAATTTGGAAGGTCACGGACCTTGTAGGACCTTTCATTATATACGACATCTTTTTCTATCACAGGTTTTTTCCCGATTTCTCGTACCACGACGTAAAAGTCACCCACGTCTTCTCGTGATGTCACGTACCAGGTGGCCTTCCAAGAATCATCTTCATCGTTGCTAAAAATTTAGAAAAAATTATTGGGTGCATTTTGATACCAAGAAACAATATGAAGACATCTGGATAAAAACCGTATGAGATTGGCACTTTGTTACATTTCAAATAACGTATTCGAGGTGCCAACTTCAAATGGTCCTTATGCAGTCATTCTTACGTCTACATGTTTTTATCACTTCACGGATCACTTCACTTCACGGACGGTCAAAGTTAGAGGGTCAAAATTTAGAGAGCTAGTTCGTTCTTCTAGATGGTCTAAAGAGCCTTTCAGAATTTTTTCGACAGTCATAGAGACTCTCATTTTATGGCCAGTCTGAGTGTTGTAAGGAGGTCAGACTCACTATCAGGGATAATCGAAGTATCCTTTCGGGATGGTCATTACGATCATCTTGTTTTCACTCATTTCGACTATCCACGGAAGAGCAAATGACCCATCACGGAGGGCCAACCTGATTAGTTACCGTTGGCGTGTTTATTTAAAATGAATAAATGTGTAAGTCACCGTGTCGTTTCAAACTGAAAACGTGCAAAATATTTCAGCATTCATTGATGATGCAGAAAGTAACGAGATGTGGGATATTGGTTTCTGAATTCACTTCAATGCTTGAAATCTTACAATTCAGTGTGACAGCGTGCCGTGTCCTTAGCCTTTCATGCTCCAAAAATATATTGTCAATGTGCAATGTTTTTGCATATCAAATTATGTCTCATACATCTCACTCTCCATGAAGAAGAAAAAATGCTTTCAGAATTCATGTATTTCATATAAATTTTCAGGTTTTATAGGTTCCACTTGATTTTATATTTTCCAGTCTCTTATGAGAGAGAGACTGGAATAAGTATGCAAAGGACAAAAAATATAGAAAATGTAGGATAATCAAATCGACCCCCTAAGATGGCCAGGTCGACTGTCCGAAGACATCAAGTGGACTATCTGATATGACCAAATCGAATCTCTATGATGAGCGATTCGAGCCTTTATAATGATCAATTCCGCCATTTCTGATGATCGGTTCGACTCTTCATGACGCTTGAGTCGACCGTTCTAGATGACCAAGTCGACACTCTGAGATGATCGATTTGAACCTCTTGTTTTAACCTTCTAGAGATAGTCGCTTAAGCCATCACAAAGGGTTGTCCTATAGTTAACCCTGCAATATAGTCTGTCTGCACATCTAGAATCTAGATGGCCCAAATGCCCTTCCATTTTTCTCCGTGTGGCGTTCCAAAAGGGCTAATACGAGGGGAACTCCGAAAGTTTTGTCAATAGGAATATTTTAGGTATGCCAGGTGGATTACGCATATGCATTTCGTAAATTTGATGTTTCTATAGATGACAGCGAAAACTAGAACGAAAAATATTAATTTGTTTGTTGCAGGTATCATTTTAAATTAAGAAAGTGTGTTAAAAGACATGGATTTAACAAGAGAACATTTCCTATTGACAAAACTTTCGGAGTGCCCCTCGTACGGCATTTTGAAAATGAAATTATTGACCCAAAAAATCAAATAAATCCAATGTATACAATTGCGACAAATGTTTTTTTCATGTCACTTTTCAAATGTTTTTTTTAAATCTTGTCTTCTGGGTTATTGCCTAACGATACTAGACAAAAAACCAAATACCATTTGAATTTTTGTTCATACATTCAAATTTAAAAAGAGGGCTCATATTGTGAGGTACCAAAAAAAAGTGAATACGTAATTTTTTTTCTCGATCGGGCAATATTAAATGGTGCCGTCCATAATGGAAGGCGTCATTTTTAATAAAACGAGAGCAAATTAGAGAAACCTCTTAAAATCATTTCCCCGAACGTGAAATATACATACAATTTTTATTTTGACCCCACACCCCCTTCCAGAATTCCCCAAAAACAACCCTCTAAACGAGGATCAAGTAATTTGCGCTACATTTTCGTAAATATTACTTTTGTGTAGTTTTTTCACAGATAATTTTAATAGTCGAATTTAAAAGTTAAATGTATTCTTTTATAATTATTAATTGTTTAAACAATTTGTGTTTGTTTAAACAGTACATTTTTAAATTTTACCACAAATTATCGGCACCATCACAGCAAAATAAACTAATTAGGCAATATGACAAGAATGGTCGATTCAATTTGTTCTTAATTAATTAAACAACTTTTTATTGTTTAAATGTAACTTGTAACTGAAATAAGGCAGACAAATTTAGTCTTTTGCAAACTTGTGAACAAATTCGACAGAATTGTGGGATGTCTGGTATTTTTACTCCTTTTCCATAATTTGATAAACAATTTCATTTGTCTAAACCATTTTTTTTAATATCGAAAATTTATACCTTCTCTGAATAATTTGAACTATTTAATTAAAATCAACACGAACGATCAACTAATTAATTTATGTCATTCAGAAAAAGTGAAAATTTTGTTCATTTTGTCAAAAAAAAAGTTTTTAAAAAACCGAAATTGTTTAAAAAATTATGGGTAAGTGATGAAATCTGTCAACATAAAAGGAGCTAATAAAATTTATTGAAGAATTTGCAAAAAATTGCACTCTTCTTCATCATTCTAGTCAAAAGTTATAGTTTAACAATGAAAAGTTATTTATACAATTAATAATAAAGTGAATTGATCATTTTGATATTTGATTCAAACCAATCAGTTAATTTTACGCAGAGAAGGTGTAAATTTGTGATATTTTGACGAAAAAAATGCTTGAACAATTTTACGGATAAGAGCTAAAAATACCACACATGTCAGATTTCTGTACTGCTTATTGACAAATCAAAAAACTACATTTTTCTGGCTTTATTTATTTGCAGGTTAAATTTAAATAATACGAAGTTGTTTCAACTATTAAAAACAAATTGAATCGACGGTTCTGTTTTTTTACGTTGCCTAATTCGTTTATCTCGTTTTGTGAGGGTACCGACAATTTGCGATAAAAAAAGTATTGTTCAAACAAATAAAAATTATTTAGACAATTAATAATTATTAAAAAATTATATTACATTTTTTAATTTGACCATTAAAAATAATTTGTAAAAAAAAGTATACAAAAGTAACATTTACGGCCAATATACAGTAAATTACTTGATCCTCGTTTAAAGGGTGGCTTTTGGGGTCATTCTGGAAGGGAGTGGGTAGCTAAGAACAAAAATTTAATGCATATGTCACGTTCAGGCAAGTAATGTTTAGAGTTCCTTGTAATTGTCATTCGTTTTTATCGTTTCGTAGCCCCGGACAGAAACCCTTATAGTTTCGTTCAGGGATTCGCCTGTCCGTTCTTCGTCCTTTTTTCCCAGAAGGGTAAGTAGAGAAAGTGTAGGAAAATGAGGGGAGGGGAAGTTAGGGGGAGTGGAGGAAGCGAGGGGAAATGAGGGGTAATGAGAGATGGGGGAGGGTGGAGAGGAGCAGTAGAAGTGACGAAAAATGAGAGAAAGGGAAATGAGGAGATGGGTAGTAATGAACATTAGGAGAAATGAGGGGGCGAGAAGTAGAGGAAATGATGGAGGTGTAGGGAAAGTGAGGGAAAAGTAGGGTGGCAGAATTAGGTGAGGGGAAGTAGGGGAAGTGAGACGAAATGAGGGAAAATTAAGCGAGGAGAATTAGAGGAGGGGGAAGTTCGGAAAAGTAATGAGAAATAAGGTGAGTGAAAGTAGAGGAAAGTGAGGCTAAATGAGGAAAGGGGAGTAGTGGAAATGAGCGGAAATGAGGGGAGAGAAATAAGTGGATGGAAAGTAGAAAAAGTGAAGGGAGTGAGAGGAGGTGAGCAGTGGAAGTGACGGAGAGTAATGAGGGGATGGGAAATATGGGGAATAAGTGGAAGGTAAGTACGGAAATGAGGGGAGATTGTGAGAGGGGAAGTAGGGGAATTAAGGGGAAATTAAGGGAGCAGAAGCAAAAGGAAGTAACGACAATGTTGGGAAGTGAGGGAGGGAACTAAAGGGAAGTGAGGGGAGGGCTAATCATTAAAGTGCGGGTGAGTAGGGGAGGGGAAGTGGTGGATGAGGAAGAGAAGCAGGGGAAGTGAGGAAGAAGAAGTTGAGGAATTTCTTTCGGTCAGTTAGGGGTAAAATAATGTAACACAATTGATTAATTGTGCAATGTTTCATTAACTTCGTTCGCTAACTTCATCAGGCTGAAATATATGGAGGGTTATCTAACGAAATCTAATATTGAATTTTATTATAATGAGATGTAAACATTTTTTCAATTAGGCTGCAACCAATTCAAAATGCGTGCATATTATGACAGAAAAGATTCAGTTTTTGTATGGTTTTAAAATTGAAAATTCGAATTTTGGCAACCATGCTTTATCTAAACAAAGAGTAAAGACATTGCGTAATTACACGAAAGTCCTACTTCGTCATGAGAAAGGTAGAGTAGAGAGGGAGGGAGGATCTGGAAGAGGGTGGTTGTGTGACTATTAGATTGATAGACAAAGAGTAGGGTATAGCGGGGAGGGGGTAAAGTGTAGAAGGGCACCGAAAATGGAGCCTGTGCGTTTTTATATAGGAAAGGAGATCCGAGAGGAAGAATGTTATTTAGAGGTTTAGGAGGTGACGACTGATATATCAGGACAATGAAAAAGTCAGTGTTCTCAACGGGGAACAGCAATCGAACTTGTAATTGGTGGAAAATAGAGAATTAAGAGAATACTCAATTATGTACATTGGGAAGAGAGGATAGTTGGGTTGTAAAAGTAGATATAGTAGGGAGAGGCAGTCAGATGTGTGGCGCTGGAGAGGGGCTAACAGTAGATGTGTTATACATATAAAAATTGTTAAATGCGAGTTTGGGGGAAGAATGGAGGAATGGAGTGGAATAGGAAAGAGGCGATGTGAGTTCTGATGTGGAGATAAGGGAACATGGATTATGGGTTTATATAGTATATCTAAGGAGATAATAGTTAGATCGTAGAGAGGTGGAAATCCAAGAGGGAAGGCTGTTACTTGGGAGGGGCAGTAGGGGGCAACTAATATAGGAGTCCCTCTCACCTCTACCCAACTTACTTTGGGCAGAGGGGGCAGGTTGAAGAGGAATATAAAAAGAGTGAAGAGTCAGAGTGAGTTTTATATGGGTACGGTATTTTATATAGGAGTGGGCAAGGTTGGAGTTACGGGAATTTGAGAGGGGTGCCTGTTAGTTGGAAGAGGGAGTAGTGGGGTACTAATTTAGGCGTGGTGGGATATTGAGGTTAAGAGAGAAGTTGTAGGGATAAAGGTCAAAAAGATGTGTAGTGTGGGAAAGGGAGAAGATGTAAGAGGGAGATTAAGTTGTAAATGGGTATATGGAATGATCAATTATGGGGGTATATAGTCGAATGAATAATGATAAGGAATTGCAGGACGGACATCTCAGAGGGAAGGATGTGTGTTGGAAAGGGGAAAAGGATAAAGGGGCTTACTAAATATATGGAGAAAGGGAAGATATTGGGGATGGATGAGGTCCAGGGTGAGGTATATCGGGGAGGTTAGAAATGATAAGAGGTGCAAGAGGGTAGATAACGGAGGAGAGAATATATGGAAAAGTATGAGTAGGTTGGAGACGAGATGGTGGATAGGAAGATGGAAAGAAGGTAGAGGGAAGAGTGGGAGAGGTTTGGACATGGGTATGATATATTGGTAAGGTATTCTATATAGGAGCGGGCAAGGGTGGAGAGGTGAATATACGAAAGAGAATAAGGGATGACATGAAGGGCAAAACAGGTTTAGATGAAGTATAAAGAAAAAGGAGATATTGGGGAAGGGATGATATTTCGGTTGGTAGAGCGGAAAGCAAAGAGAGGTTAGATGCGGGTATAAGAGGAGAATGGATAACAGGGGAGGTGGTATTCAGACAAGGGGTAAGGAAAGAATTATGGGAGAGGAATACTGAAGAGTTTGAGTGAGTTGTTATTGGATATAGTGGAAGAGGAAGAATATCAAGGAAGAAGGTGTACACAAAAGTATCAGTACGTTCGTTTAGGAAACCATTGATTGCTGTTCCTGGGCCCCCCCCCCCCCACGAACTGATTTTTTATAAATCAAGGAAATAAGCGATTTATGCACTCACTATTCAAGATCTCTATATCGAAGGTCAGGTGTGATGTCCAATTTAGGATCTTCAACGATTTCTCTTTCCCCACAGGTCATCAGATCTTCAGTAACTTCTGAAAGATTATTATCCTCAACGTAACTTGGACCTGCACAAGTCATTTTGGACCATTCTGGAGGAGTTTCGGTAAAAGTTTTTAGCCACCTTTTCAATGGTCTCACGTAGCAATCGCAATGTAGAGGATTTCCTAACAAAAAATTTAATTTTAAAAATATGTTGGACTTATATTAAAGATAGGCCTTAATAAACCTAGGTTTGGGCCTATTAGTTATTACGGGTCCGATATGTCACTAAAATTGGTACAATACGTGAGGTTTCCTAAGTCCTAATCATAAGTCCAAAATAAATTTTACCAGTATATCTAAGTTTGGTCCCATTGTTGATTATCGCCATCAAATTTTTATTGAATCCCGCAAATTGGTTATTTTCAACATCCAGCAGCTTCAAGTTTGGCATAGAGACAATTTTCTCAAAAGGCAAATGAGAGAACCGATTATTCTTGAGAATCAAATTTGTAATGTTATTCGGTGGGTTAAAGACATCCAAATCCGAAATATCGCTCAGCTCGTTGTATGACAAGTCTAAAGTCTCAAGATTTGTCAGATTTCCAATGACGTCTGAAACATTCAAATATTGATTTTTATTTAATTTAAATCGTGGGTTAAAAGATATAATCCGCTGTGTCAAAAGAATATTGAACTTTTGATTCTTATTGAGTAGTTACATTATATCAAATCTATCCTGAAGCCTAGAAGTTTGACCTACTTATTTTTTACTTACATCTTCGGATCTCGTTGATATTATTATGAGATAAATTAAGGTAGACGAGTTTTTTGCCTCCTACAGTGATGTCGAAAGTGAGAACTGGTATTTTATTGTAAGAAAGATCGACCTCTTTCAATTTGTAAGGTATCCAAGGATCATTTGGAAACGTTTTTCTTGTTATGAAGGCCATTTTATTGTTGGTGAGATTCACTCTCTCCAGGGAGAGACAATCATCCAATAAACCGTGAGTCTTATTGTCAATTTTTTCCAAATTGTTGTATGATAAGTCCAAAGTTCTCAGAGAGACAAGGCTTTGGAATGCTCCGTTTGGGATGTGGCTGATGTTGTTGTTGGTGAGATTTAAAGTCAACAGCTGTAAAAATCCCTCAAAAGCACGTTTACTTATGTTGTGAATCTGATTATCTGCTAGATTCAGTTCAAAAACTATTGGCAGCCGTCCAAAGGCTCCTTTGTTTAATTCCGTCAATTTATTTCCCTGAAGATGTGTAATCAAATATATTAAATGAAATTTGTCATAAAAAATGTTAATGAAATTAGATAAATCCATTAAATCGGAAGGGACTTAGATATAATTATAGTTATAATTAGTGTTGGGTAAGTTACTTTTTTTTGAGTAACTAGTTACAGTTACGGCGTTTAGTGAAAAAGGTAACCACTCACTTCCCAATTTTATAATTTGAAAATCAAAATAAGTAAGATATTAATATATAATGAATAATATAATTTTGAAAATATACTTTATTCATAAAATAGTATATTGTGTACCTAGGATTGAAACAGTATTTTGATACTCACGTGTTTGCAAAACTCGAGCTCGGATAAACAGACTGTTTCACTTTTTTTTAACAAAGTATGTTCAACTTTCAACCAAATAGTTAAATTATCAACCAAAAAAGAAAAATTTCCAATAAAAGAGTTAAATTTCTAATAAAAAAATTAATTTTGAATCAAATAGTTTCATTTTATACCAAAATATTTGAATTTTCTACCTAAAAGAAAAATGAATTTTAAACGAAATAGTTAAATTTTCAACCAAAGAAGACAAATTTTCAATAAAAGAGTTAAATTTCCAATAAAAAAGTTAATTTTCAATCAAATAGTTTCATTTTATACCAAAATATTTGAATTTTCTACCTAAAAGAAGAATGAATTTTGAACGAAATAGTTAAATCTTCAACCAAAGAGATGAATTTTCAACTAAAATTATAAATCTTCAATCAAACAACTGAATTTTTAACAAAGTAGTTCAACTTTCAACCAAGTAGTTACATTTTCATCCAAAAAAGACAAATTTTCAATATAAGAGATAAATTCCCAACAAAAAAATGCGTTTTCAATCAAATAGTTTCATTTTCTACCAAAATATTTGAATTTTCTAGCTGAAAGAAAAATGAATTTGAATCAAAATAGTTAAATTTTCAACCGGGAAAGACAAATTTTCAATAAAAGAGTTAAATTTCCAACAAAAGAGTTAATTTTCAATCATATATTTTCATATTCTACCTAAAAGAAAAATGTATTTGAAACAAAATGGTCAAATTTTCAATCAAAGCGATGAATTTTCAACTGAAATTATCAATCTTCAACCAAAGAACTGAATTTCTAACAAAGTAGTTCAACTTTCAACCAAATAGTTAAATTTTCAACCAGAAAAGAGGAATTGTCAACCAAATAGCTGAACTCTCCACAGAATTTTTTTACCAAAAGATATTAATATGAATTTTCAACAATATACATGAATTTTCAACTAAAATATATCAATTCTCAACGTAAAATATAACTGTTGATATTATTTCTACCAAAAAGGATTTTAATTTGAAATCAAACAAAGATGTACTCAACCAAAAAAGACAAATCAATAAAATAGCTGAATCCTCAAGAAAAGAAGATTAATTTTCTACCAAAATAGTTAAATTTAAGAAAATAGATTTTTTACCAAAAGAGATCATATAAATTGTTGAATTTTTATACCAAAAAGACGAATTTTCTACCAAACCTTTGAATTTTCAAGCCAATTGATGAATTTTCAACAAAAAATTACTGTTCAACCAAATAGTTGGACTTTCTATTGAAACAGTCAAATTTTTAACAAAATACATGATTTTTTAACCAAATGGTTGATTTTTCATACAAAAAATATCAATTCTCAACAAAAAAGTTGAATTTCTAACGAATAGTTGAATTTTCTACTAAAATATTTGAACTTTCTTTAAAAAAAGAAGAATTTGAAACAAAATAGTTGAATTTTCATGCAAAGAGATGAATTTTCAACTAAAATTACCAATCTTCAACCAAATAACTGCATTTTTAACAAAGTAGTTTAACTTTCAACCAAGTAGTTACATTTTCAACAAAAAAGTTAATTTTCATTTAAATAGTTGAATTTTCTACCATTTTCATTCAAAAAAGACGAATTTTCAATAAAATAGTTAAATTTCCAACCAAAAAGTTAATTTTGAACCAAATAGTTCAATTTTCTACCAAAATATTTAAATTTTGTAAAAAAAAAGAATTTGAAACGAAATAGTTGAATTTTCAACAAAATAGCTGAACCCTCAACCAAATAAAATTATTTTTTTACCAAAATAGTTGAATTTTCAACAAAAAGATTGCTTCTTTTAACAAAATAAATAAATTTTGAAACGAAAGAGTCGAATTTTGAACCAAAAAAGACCAAATTTTTCCTATAAATTGTTGAGTTTTCAAAACAAAAGGATGAATTGTCTACAAAAGAGTTTAATTTTCAAACCGGAAATATAACTTTTCGAAGAAATAGTTGAACTTTCTACAAAAATACATGAATTTTCAATGAGTAGTTAAATTTTCAATCAAAAAAGATTTTAATTTAAAATCAATCGAGGTTGAATTTAATCAAAAAAGATGAATTTCCAGCAAAATAGCTAAATTCTAAGCCAAAAGAGACAAGGCCGTAGG
>CAKNYM010050944.1:40132-52432 GCA_932195095.1 Andricus curvator
GAACCTTCACTTTTCGTTCCTTTGACCCCCCCACCCCCCCCCCCCCCCCCCCCCCCCACCCTATGTACATGTTCCCACAATTTAGGGGGGGGGGGGTCAACCCCGCCTCACGCCCCTGGCTACGGCTTTGAAAAGAGATTAATTTTCTACCCATAACTGACCATAAACCTCTCTCAATGGGAGATATTCAAAAAACACATAGTAACTTCAAAGTAACTAAAATTGAAGTTTCAAGTTATTGCAAAAATCGTAACTAAGTTACGTTACAAGTTACTTTCTTAAATAGTAACGAAGTCACCCTAAAAGTTACAAATAACGTAGCTTTTCAGTAACTTTGTTACTTGTAACAAGTTACTACCCAACACTGGTTATAATATAAAGCAGAAGTCTCTTATATTTTTAGATACAACTGGACTTAGAATTTGTTTGAAAATATAAGTCTTACCTGAAGATAAAGGTACTGTAAACTAGTAAGTGTACTTAAAGCTTCCCAAGGTGGTTTCGAAATATTATTTTCTTGAAGATTCAAGGACCTCAAAGTCAGTAAATTATCAAAGCATCCATGCCTTAAATTATCACCCAATCTGTTTTTTGATAAGTCCAGTGTTAAAAGTGCATTCATAGACGGCCAGGTATCCTCAGTGGGAATTTCTTCTAAAGCATTTTCAGAAAAGTCAAGATGCCCAAGGGAAATTGGCAGTTGGAACATTTTTGTCAGGTTATTGTGCTTGACTGTTAGGACGCTGAAAAATGGCACATAGTTTAGACATTAGAGGACTTTTGAATAAAAAATGTTTACAGTGGAAAATGCTCAAAATTTTAATAAATTATTTGTAATTATTTACCTGCAGCTAGCCAAACGAGTTAGACTGCCTCGAGAGATTTCTAGCAAGCGATTATAACTCAAATCCAATTCGAGTAGAGTAGGAACTGGTCCAAAAGTCGAAGGTTGCACTTTTTCCATCGAATTATGGGACAAATTTAAAAATCGAAGACTGAATAAAGTTTGAAAAATTCCATTGTGTATTTCTGATATATTATTGTAGGATAAGTCTATTGTGTGAAGCTCATATAATTTGGGAAATGTATTTCTTGGCACTGATCTTAAAGAATTATAGGAGACGTTCAAAACTCTGATAGAAGTCATATATTGCAAAGGAACCTAAGGATATAAGAACAGTTGAAGAATTATTTAAAATAAAAATAGTAAGATAGAAACTCATTACAGAAATTAATATTTTGTCTTAATTTTAAAAAAGATATTTTTTCATACCTGGTTTAGTGACGTTAGGAAATTGTGACTAAGTTGTAGTTGATCAGCATAAGTATGTTCGTCAAAAGCGGCTTTCGAAAAATTGTCTAGTTTATTGTGACTTAGGTCCAAAACTGTAATATTGGCACAATTTTCAAACGCATTGGTCTCGATTTGCGATATTAGGTTGTGGGACAAATTGACTTTTACTGAAGTTAAATCCTTGAAGGCCAGCTTTTCAATCAATGTGATCAAATTTCCAGACAAGTCCAAATCCTTTTTAAATAATCGAAAAAATAAGTAAATTAGAGGTTAATTATACAGTAAACCCCGGAGATAGTGCCCTCGGAATTAGGTCTTCCGAGAATTGACGCCGCGCCGCGGATGTGGGGTGTTCACTCAGGCGTGACAAACAGAGAGTGAGTTAGGTCCAGCGTCAGTCCCAAAACCGGCACTAACTCCGGGGTTCGCTGCATTTTGTTTAAATAATTTTTAAATATTTTGATTAATTTTACCTCCGCATATCTCAGTTGGTTAAACATTTGATAATCTATTTTTTTAAGTTGGTTTCGCGCCAAGTCGATTGTTGCAACTTTAGCGACTGATTCGAAAGTACTACGACCGACGTCATTGATTAAATTATCGCTCAAGTACAATCTCCGCATCTGCCGCATTCCTCGGAAAGTGTTAGCATCCAGTTTCCGTATTTTATTGTGACTTAGATTTACCAACAGAAGTAGAGAGTTCCTTGCAAATGTTCCTCTGAAATTGAAAGAGATAGATTTTTAATATTTTTATTTTTAAAGTATATGAATGATGCTTCAAATTTTAGCCTATAAGTGTGGACGTGCGGTCTCCCAGACCGCATCGTGCTTCTGATATGTGAGTCTCCTCCCTCTGGCTTACCTCGCGGCTGCCTTTATTACTATCTTCAGTTTTATTTGTACTTTCGCCGAGGTAGATGGAAAATGTGTGGTCCTGCGTGTAATTCGTGGGTAATATTAATTGAAAGTTCATAGACGGTCCGTAAGACCGCACCTTGACGGAAGCGTCACAATTTTATATTTATGTTTCAATTTGTTTCAAGGTATTTAAAACGCAAGATGAACACACACAAACAAACCGAGTAGTTTGAGCTTGATGCTTAAACTTTCGTTAACCTTTATTTTAGCAAGAAGTGACAAATTAGTCCGAATGCCTGGTTTATTGAGGCATTCAGAAGAATATTCAACCATTATTCTAAACGCCTGACGCGTTTTAGGCAATTAGAAGAAACCAAACATATGGTATTAAAACACACATTAAATGGCTATCTAACATTTTATTGTTATTTTCATTTAATAAATGAAATATACATTGACAGAATAATAATAATAATTTTATGTTATATATTTAAAAAGACTAATTTTCTACCAAAAGAGACGAATTTTCAACAGAATACTTAAATTTTGAACCAAATAGTATAATTTATAACCAAGAATATGACTTCTCTGCAAAAAGACGAATTTTTAACAAATTACATACATTGTTAACTAAAAGGTTTGAACAATGTATGTGATGCTAGTTTTAAAAAATTTAGTTAAATAATGGAATTTTTAAACTAAAAAAGATCAATCAATAACCAAAGATGTTATAGTTAAATTTTCATTTAAGGGAGTTAAATTTTTAACCAAAACAAACTAATTTTCTACAAAATAGTTTAATTTTGTACCAAATAGTTGAATTTTATACAAAAGTGTTGAATTTTCAAGAGTTAAAGATGAATTTTCTACAAAACAGTTGAATTTTGAACAAAAAAGTTAATTTTAAACTAATCAGTTGAATAATAGATTTAATGCTTTCATGATGATTCATTTTAATAGGGCTAACCTGAAGAAGTGAACTGCAATGTTCACGAAACGTCGGCAAGATTCGTAGTTTCGCACACGATTGAAACCCAAAAAACTTCTTTAAATTTATTAATCAGTTGAATGTTCAACAAAATATTCAAATTTTCAGTTGGAAAATTAATTTTTATCAAAAATAAAACTAATTTTCAAGACAGGAGATTAATTTTCTACCAAAAAAGACGAATTTTTAACAAAATAGTTGAATTTTTTACCAATAAGATTACTTCTCTACCGAAAGGACAAGTTTTGAATAAATTACATACATTTTTATCTAAATACTTTGAACAATGGATGTGATGATAGTTTCAAAAAATTTCAACTAAATAGTGGAATTTATAAAGTAAAAGAGATGAGTTATTAACTAAAGATGGCGTGGTTAAATTTTCATTTAAAGGAATTAATTTTCAATAAAAAACGAATTTTCTAACTAAAATTATGAATCCCCAATCAAAAATATTAACTTTTAAGAAAGTAGTTCAACTTTCAACTAAGTTGTGGAACTTTTAACCTAAACAAGTGCATTTTTAACGCCAAATGTAATAGTTGATATTACAATAACAAAATATTTTTATATAAAATAAAAAACTTCAGGATTTAAACAACAAAAATGAACTTTCAACAAAATACTTGAATCATCAACTATAAACGATTAATTTTCAAGCAAGCATTTGAATTTTGAAGCAAAAAATTGATTTTCTACCAAAAAAGATGAATTTTTAACAAAATACATCAATTTTAAACCAAATGGTTGAATTTTCTACCAAATTATTGAATTTTCGAGACAAAAATACCAATTTTCCACGGAACAGTTGAATTTTCAACAGAAAAGTTAATTTTCAACCGAAATGAATTAATTTTGTTCTAGGCAGTTGCATTTTTAACGAAAAAGGTGAAATTTCCACAGAAAGAGATGAATTTTCAAAAAAACTGTCAACAGTGTCATTCAATTTTGAACCAAATATTAAAATTTCCAACCAAAATAGATGAATTCCTAACCCAGTCCAATCATTTAATTAATAAATCATATGTAGTAAATAAATTATGAGTTAATAAAAATTATTACTATAAATTATAAGAATCTATATGCTCTAAATTATAGGAAAGTTATTTCTTTTTTATCAAAATTCCTGGAATTTAATCAATTTTGTGATATTCACTAAATATAAAAAAAATGCGTTCAGAGTTCAAATTATGCACGTTGAGTAGTACATTTAGTAATTTAATTTTATCCGTAACAGAGTTTCAAAATAAAAATAAAATTTTTACACTTAAAACCTGTGAAAATATGAAATGAAATTAAAAGCCTTTTTAAATATATGACATAAAATCATTATTTTGTGAAAGTTTATTTCATTAATTAGAAGAATACAAAAACAACAATGAAATGTTATATAGCCATTCAATGCGTGTTTTAATACTCCGTAGTCAGTTTCTTCTAATTGCCTAAAATGCGTCAGGCGTTTAGAAGATTTATTGAGTATTTTTCTGAATGCCTAAAAAAAAACCAGGTACTGAACGCCACGTAAAGATTTCTTCACAAATTCTTCTGAACGCCGGCAGTCGACTGAATGCCTAGGCAGTCGGCCGACTGCCTAAAACTTCTAAATGAGACCTTGGGTCCATATCAGTGTAAAAATGAAATCACGTCCGTGCTTAAAGGTTAAAAACGCCTTTCATCAGTTAAAAAGTCCTATTTGTTCTTATAGGTCTAATAATTCCATTTTTTAAACTAGGTCTAATAATAGAGAATATTTTAAGTAATAAAATGAGCCCTACAATAGTAGGATTAAATCGACGCCTCCATTCCATACCGCTCCACGTCATGCTTAGGCGGTGTACCGCGTCAGGTCGCGTTTAAGGTGTTCGCACAATAAAATCCGTTGCAGTGCGCTGGAGACGTCTCACGGACGTGCCGTCCGCGCACGAACACATACACGGAAAAAATTTATCCGTGAAGAAGTCACGAACTTGTAGCTAGGTCTCGGATACGAGATAAAAAAATGAAACATTAAATCCTTATTTATATGAGAAATATATGCATAAATTTCGAAGTTTCTTACGAACAGTTCGAATTTCCTACGAACAGTTCCTGAAAATTTCAGACTGAAATAAAAAGAGGAAAAATTTTATTTGTGCGATTTATTTTTATATTAATTTATAAATTCGCAACTCAGAAGATTCGAACCTCAAACACTGCTGACTCACCAGTTTCTAAACATAAACCAGGAGTGCGTAAACACGCGCAGCCATCGAGGCCAAACAAAATAGCTATTATAAAACTTCTAGCCACTCATTCGACGAGCTCGAGGCACACATACGAGCGCACACACGCACCGCGCGTGTGTGCGTGGCCCACGTACAGGGCGACTTAGTTTGGAGTTCCCAGATTTGTCGGGCAAGCTCGTGAGTGCTCTGAGAATCTTTTCCCAATCACTCGTAATATTTTTGTAATTATTCACGTAAAAAAAAGTGATGAACCGTTTTAGAATTTTCACATCGAGTTCCTCAATCTTTCTCAAAGTTCGCAGGTTATTTACGAAAATACATAAATATCTGCTGAATTTTTCTCATATCCGAGACCTAGCTACTAGTTCGTGACTTTTTTACGGATAAATTTTTTCCGTGTAACGCCAACCAATCGCGTGCAACCTGCCGTGCTGCTACGGTCCGTGGCAGCACTTACTCAAGTGCGTTGCGAACTAGTGTGTTCGTGCGCGGACGGCACGTCCGTGAGACGTCTCCAGCTCACTGCACTGCAACGGATTTTCTTGTGCGGACACCTTTAGGCGGTGTACCGCCGCACGTTGGATTTGGACGGAGTGCAGCTTTCCGTCGCATTTGTTTGCTGCATAGTTCCACACAGGTCTTGGAGCTATACAGAAAACGAACGTGACATGGTGCGGTACACCGCCTAAACGCAACTTTTACCGAAAGAGAAAACAAAAACATAAAACTCGAAATAAGCAATATTAAAAAAAACACGTTTAACCTAAAGTATTTTTTTTTTCTAAAATTAGCCTTCAGTTTTCTTTCAATATTTGTTAGAATTAACAATAGCAATATTCTCCTCGATTTTATGAATCATTGTTAACAATGCACATTGTCGAACTTGAGATAACTTTAGTACATCATTAAAAATCCCAGATTAAATTTTCTGACCTCAATATTGAATAAACCATTTACCTTTTCAACTCTCCAATTGCGTTATGAGAAATATTACAAATCTTCAGTTTCGTAAGATCTGATAGATGAGCAGCTTCAAGTTTGTTGATCAAATTATTTGAGAGATCGAGGTATTCCATATCCTTCAATCCCTTAAATTGATTCTTTTTTAATTCCTTTAATTTGTTGCCATGAAGGTCCAATGACTTTAGTTTCTTCAAAGGAGAGAAACTCTCTACTGATATTGAAGTCAACGAGCCTGTGCAAAAAATAATTTTCATTCACTCTCTTTTCTATAAATACAGTGAACTCTTGCCTATTTCAAGACGCACCTATTTCAAGGCTTACCTATTTCAAGTCCCCCATGCTGGGCTATTTCAAATTGCAAAGTTCCGTCACCTCCCACTACGATCCCTGTACGGTCTCGCCCGCGTCAGTGGCTGACCAATTAAAAAGAGGCCCGAAGAGCGGGAAGCCCTCGTTGGTTTGAATTGAGTATTTTAGCATGACGTCATGGGAATCCATACGAGTTTTTGGAGAAAATATTCTAGACGTAAAAGTGAGTCATAAATGTACCAATAGTAATATTTGTCAAGTGTAGAATATATTTTCTCAGTCATGTTCCATTTTTTTGTCGATTAACGACTTTTCATTTTCACGAAATAAAATATACAAAATTTGAGGTTAGAGTACCCGATGCTGATCAGATCGATCTGGTACACTAACCTCAAATTTCGGATAGTTGATTGTGTTTCGTGAAACTGAAAGGTCTTCAAACCGATAAAGGATGGAACAGAATTGCGCAAATGCATTCTACACTTGAAAAATATTACTAGCATATTGATTTTTAATTGGTATTATTATTATTATTATTATACCATTAAGCCATTTCCCTTTCGGGGTAGGCGATTTCAAGGAAATGTTATATTTGTCATGCCGTACGTCAACAAAAACCCTTGAAAAACACTGACATGCACGATGCGCAAATGCGCACACATGTTTACAGCGCGCGCATCGATGCAAGGCCAAGGCAGCCAATGAACGTCGCTTGACAAAAATCACCCGATGACTCGCGGTAGAGGTGGAGGTCCCTCCAGCCTTGAAATCCGCAAATGCTTACGTTTCTCGGCCCTTGAAATAGGCAAAAGTTCACTGTAATAATCTTTCTCTAAAAAATAGATGTGTCACGAAAATCTTGAAAGCATTGTTGTCGCTTTTCCTCAATACCGCTTGGGTAATTTGAAAAACTCTAAGGAAGGAATGTTGCCAAATTAAAAAATACACATAATTGAGAATTGAGTTTCAGTAGAAGAGCAGTGACAAAGAATGTCACATTTGTGTGCATAATAGAACTAACAAACATTTAAGATTTATTAATGTAAAATTTTATTATTACATCTTCAGTTAAAATGATTAATTTTCAACCAAGAAAAAGAGAATTTTCAAAAAACAGTTAAATTTTCAACCAAACTAATGAATCTTTAATGAAAAAAAAAGAATTCTCAACAAATAGTGTAATAGTTGAGATTTCCACCAACAAATATTTTAATTTTCAATAAGAATAAACAAAAAATATGAATTCTTAACAAAAGAGTTGAATTTTCAACCAAGAAAGATTTTTAAATTGATAAAGAAAAAAAATCTCGTCCAGAATGTTGAGTTTTAAAGTGATAAAGACGAATTAAAAAAAAAGCTGAATTTACTAGCCGTAAATATGCATTTTATTTCAAATTAATTGAGTTTTCGTCTAAAAATACGAGCTTTCAACAAAATAAGTGAATTTTCAACTGAAAGAGATCAATTTTCTAGCAAAAATTAAATAGCCACATTTTTAGTCAAAAAAAATCTTCCAACCAAAAAAAAAAAATGAATTTTCAACAAAATTTATTACATTTTTAACCAAAGAAATGGAATTTTAATTAAAATGACACAATGTCAACCATACAAAAAATATTCAACCAAATAGTTGAATTTTCAACCCAGAAATACATTTTCTACCAGAAAAAGACAAATTCTCAACCAAATAGTTGAATTTTCAACTAAAAAAGATAAATTTTCAACAAAAAATAGAATGGTTTAATTTTAATTTAGAAAATAAGTTTTTAAGTAAATAAAATAAATTTTCAACGAAATAGTTCAATTTTCAACCAAACAGATGAATTTTAAACCAAAAAGATTACATGTCAATAAAAAAAAGTTTTCGACGAAAAATGAAGCAGTTAATATTTTAGTTAAAAAAATTAATGCTCAATAATAAACAAAAATTATCTTTCAATCAAAGAAATGAAATTTCAAACAAAAAGATTAATTTTCTACCAAAAAAGAACATTTTTTAACAAAATACATGATTTTTCAACCAAATATTTTAATTTTTATTGGAATTTTTAGCCTAATTGTTGAATTATCAACCAAAAAGATTAATTTTCTACCAAAAAAGAATAATTTTTAACAAGCAACATGAATTTTCAGCCAAACATTTTTAATTAATAATGGAATTTTTAACCTAATAGTTGAATTTTCAACAAAAGAAGGTGAATTAGTTACCAAGAAGATTATTATTCTACCACAAAATTTCAACAAAATACACTTTTCAAACAAATAGTTCAATTCTCAACTGAAAAAGATTGATAATACACTTTTCAAACAAATAGTTCAATTCTCAACTGAAAAAGATTGATGCCCATCAAACATGATATGGTTAAATTTTCAGTTAAAAAATTAAATTTCAATAAAAAAATTTTCAAAACAAAGGAATGAATTTTGAACCAAAAAAGATTAATTTTTAACAAAATACATGAATTTTCAACCAAAAAGGTGAAATAGTCAACAAGAAGATTAATTTTCTACCACAAAAGACAAAATTTCAAAAAATACCGAAATTTTCCATCAAATAGTTGAATTTTTAACTTAAGAAGGTAAATGTTCAACCAAACATGGAATAGTTAAATTTCCAGTTAAAAAAATAATTAAAAATTTTTTTAACAAAATAGGTGAATTTTCAACAACAAAAATTCCTACTAAAATGATGAATCATCAACCAAATAAATTAATTTTTAATAAAGTAGTTCCACCAAAAAAGGTTTTTGAGTCGCTATTCACGATTAGCGACAATCTTGAAGATATAATCAAATAGATGAAAAATCCTGGGGCCAATGACAAATTTACAGGATAATTCAAGCAAGCAATGATTTAAATATCCTGTAAATTCCAGATTTTTTCGTTTTCCTTTTTATGAGGTATTCATCTTGAAAAATATGGAAAACCTCTAAAGTGTAAAGCTGTGAAGTAAAATTTGTCATATTACAGGATCAATATGTAAAGAGAAGCTCACAGTTTTAATAGAACTAGCAAAAGTTAACCGTTCGTGCTAAGTTTTGGGTTTAAAAATGATTATTTGAATGTCAATAATGCAATGAAAATATAGAGAAATAGTAATTTTTCATTTATTGTAAAAAGATCATTTTTACTGTTATTTAACAATAAAGTTACTTGTGTTCATGTCAAATATAAATTAAAATACTGTTGTATGCGTCTGTCTTGATTAAATAAAATGCTACATTATAAATCGTGAATTTCTCTCAGTTTCACCATGAACATAATTGTGACATTTTTTTAGTCTTGAACTTCTAAAATAAAATTTGGATATAAAAACAAAATAATTTAATACATTTATGTGACAAATATGTCCAGCAATCGCGCTGAATGGAGCCTTATAAAAAATTCGAATTAAATTAAAATAGTCGAATTTAATTCTGCATTGATGAATAGGTCATCCGGAAATACTTTATAAATTTATTTTTTATGTTTTTTAAATGTTAAACAAATTTAGAAGTACGGTTTCAGATTATTACACACGCGGAGAGTCAAATTTTGTCAATGAAAAAAATAATCTGCCAATTTTAAAGAATTGTAAGTAAGTGGAAAAATGGTTTCATTCATACTGAATTTACTGAAATTTTCTAGCTATAATAAGGGAACTTCTCGGAATCATATGCAACGATTTCAAATCATATAAGATTTTCTGTAAAATCCGTAACAAAATGTTGGAAAATAAACCGAGTTTTTTTCTAAAGAAAGGGTAATTAGTGGTAATATGTTCTAGTTATTAAAAAAAGTTGAGAATGCAATAATTATACGTTAGAAAAATTGAATAAATCAAGCTTGAAGTTTGAGCGAGCCTTTTAGGCTTTTCTCTTTGTTAATATCGCTTCGCCTGCCATGCTCTGTTTCATAAAACTACTGTTTGTACTGACCGTTACTTATTTCAATCCTTTCCATTTTCGAGGCCGCCATACTTCCTGTAAAAATTTCGTTACTCATTGACTCCAATCGATGTCCTCTAATAACTAAAATCGAAAGGTTTCCAAGAATTTGTAAGGCTTCCTTTGGAAATTTTTCGAGATTACTGCCCGTCATGTGAAGTTCTTGTAAAGTTCGATTCACACCGAGAAAACTGTGTTCATCGATAAATTTGATAGGGGTGTCAATCAGTCGTAGAATCCGGACATTGAGTGGATAAAATGCTGGACCATAAATTCGAGCTGGAAAAATGTGAAAAGGTTAATTTGTTGTTATTATCCGAGGGGTTGGTCGCTCTTGAAATCTGAGGCACAAGCCTTCTCTAAATTCTTGAAGTTTTCATGAAAACTTTGAAATTTTTTTAAATCTTTAAAATCATTTGAAATCTCTGAATTCTTTGTGAAATATTTGAAACCTTCGTGAAATTCTTGAAATATTTGAAATTTTTTGAACCATTTTAAATCTTCTGAAATCTTTTGAAATCTTGCAAATGATTAAAAATATTTGGAATATCTCAAATTATCGAAAAAATTTAAATCATTCTAAATCTTTGAAATCTTTGAAATTTTTGTGAAATCTTTGTGAAAGATTTTAGAGTTTTGTGAAATCCTGGCATATCTTGGAAATGTTTTGAACTGTCTTAAATCTTTGACATCTTATGAAATCTTTTGGAATCTTTAAATTTATATAAAATCTTTGAAATCTCTGTGAGAATTTTGGAATCTTCGAAAATCTCTAAAATCATTTTAAATCTTCAAAATGTTTGTGAAATGCTAAAAATCTTTGTGAAATCTTTATAATATTTATCAAATCTTTATGAAATCTTTGAAATCGTTGTGAAATTCTTGAAAGGTTTTAAATATTTTTAACTCTTTAAAATTTTTGAAATCTGATAAAATCTTTAAAATGATTTAAAATCTTTGAATTTTCTGTAAAATACTTGAAATCATCGAAAAATTTTTAAATAATTTTAAGACTTTGAAATTTTTGTGAAATCTTTGAAATCATTGTGAAAGATTTGAGATTTTTGTGAAATGCTGGCATATCTTGGAAATCTTTTAAACTGTCTTAAATCTTTGACATCTTCTGAAATGTTTTGAAATCTTTAAAATTATTTAAAATGTTGGAAATATCTGTGAAATATTTGAAATCTTTCAAATCATTTTAAGTCTTTGAAATCTTTGTGAAATCTTTGAAATCATTGTGAGAGATTTGAGATTTTTGTGAAATGCTGGCATATCTTGGAAATCTTTTGAATTCTTTAAAATGATTGAAAATCTTTGAAATATCTGTGAAATATTTTAAATCTTCGAAAATCTTTCAAATCTTTCAAATGTTTGTGAAATGTTTAAAATGTTTGTGAAATCTTTGAGAAAATCTTTGAAATCTTGGAAATCTAAGAAATCTTCGAATTATTCTCAAATCTTTAAAACCATTTCAAATCTTTGTTAAATTCTTGAAATCTTTGAAATCTTTTAAAGTCTTTAAAATTTTTTAAATCTTCTGAACTCTTTTGAACTTTTTGAAATTATATAAAATCTTTGAAATCTCTGTGAAATATTTGAAATCTTCGAAAATTTCTAAAATCATTTGAAATCTTTGAATTGTTTGTGAAATGCTAAAAATCGTCGTGAAAACTTTGAAATCTTTGTGAAATAATTGCAATCTTGGAGATCTATGAAATCTTTGAAATATTCT
>CAKNYM010050944.1:57384-74788 GCA_932195095.1 Andricus curvator
TCAGTGATCTGACGAGAACTGGGTTTTTCAGCGTGGTATGGCCGTTGGCCATTAATATTTAATATGTAATATTATGTAATATGACGTAATGTGTAATATGATGTAATGTGTCATATGATTTAATATGTAATATGATGTCATGTGCAATATAATGTAATATGTAATATGATGTAATATGAAAAATTTAACTTAACAACTGTATACTTTAGAGGTTTTCCACATTTTTCAGGATGAATACCTCATAGAAAGAAAAACGGAAAAATCTGGAATTAACAGGGTATTTAAATCAGTTCTTGCTCGAATCATCCTGTAAATTTGACTTTGGCCCGAGGATTGGCCCGAGGATTTTTTTCTGATATAACTATATGATTTAATCTTCAAGATTTTCGCTAATCGTGAATAGCGACTGAAAACCCTTTTTTGGTTCAAAATTCAATTCCATGGTTGGTTGAAAATGTCTGTATCTTGGTGAAACTTTCTCTTTTGTGGTAGAAAATTAATCTTCTTGGTAACTAATCACCTTTTTGGTTGAAAATTCATGTATTTTGTTGAAAATTATTCTTTTTTGGTGGAAAATTAATGTTTTGGGTTTAAAATTAATTTCTTTAGCTTGAAAATTAGTTTTTTTTTTAAATTGAGAATTAATTTTTAAAATGAAAATTTAACTATTTCATGTTTGGTTCAACAACAATCTTCTTCAGTTGAAAATTCAACTATTTGTTTGAAAATTTCTGTATTTTGTTGAAACTTTTTCTCTAGTGGTAGAATATTATTCCTTTGGAGTTCTTGGTGACTACTAAACCTTTTTTGTTGAAAGTTCATTAGGTTGAAAATTTCATTAAAAATTAAATTTTTAACTGAAAATTTAACTATTCCATTTTTTGTCGAATTTTTTTTTATATATACATTTAATATTTTTGGTAGAAAATTAATTTGTTTCGTTGAAAATTTAACTGTTACCTTGAGAATTTATTTCAAATGCCTAAAAACTTATTTCTCTAACTGAAAATTAAACTATTATATTTTTGGATGAAAATTTATTTTTTGTAGTTGAAAATTCGCCTATTTTTTTTTTAATTTGTGTTTTTTTTTTTTGTAGAAAATTAACCTTTTTGGTTGAATATTCAACTATTAGTTAAAAAATTCTATTAAAAATTAAAATATTTTGTAGAAAATTCATGTATTCTGTTAAAAATGATACGTTTATTTTGGTAGAGAACTATTCTTTTTGGTTGAAATTTTATTTCTTTGGTTGAAAATGTTTATTTTTATTTAATTAATTCATCTGCTTCGTTGAAAATTGAATTTATTTTGTTAAAAGTTTATTTTATTTAGTTAAAAACACATTTCTCTAACTTAAAATTAAACTATCCTTTTTTTTTGTTAAAGATTTATCTTTTTTAGTTGAAAATTCATATATTTTGTTAGAGATTTTTCTTTTTTGTAGAAAATTCATCTTCTTGGTTGAAAATTCAACTATTTGGTTAAAAATTCATTTTTTTAGTTGAAGATGCATCATTTTAGTTAAGAGTTAATTTCTTCGGTTGGAAATTTAATAAATGTTGAAAATTCCCTTTTTCTTGATTGAAACTTATGTATTTTAACTGAAAATGTGAAAATAAAATTGTACATTAATAAATTTTATATTTTTGTCAGTTCTATTATGCACACAAATGTGAAATTATTTGTCACTGCCCTTCAACCGTAACTCAATTTTTAATGATGTGTGTGAATTTGGCAACATTCCTTCCTTCGAGTTTTTCTAATTACCCAATCGGCGTTGAGGAAAAGCGAAAACAATGCTTTCGATATTTTCGTGACACATCTATTTTTTAGAGCAAGATTTACTCAAGTCTAAAATAAATTGCACCATGTAAGAAAAATCATTACCGGTTCGCTTCCTCCTTCACATGTTTCTTTCGTGTTTAATTTAGGTTTTTAGTATATATTTTCTCCATCCTTTCCCTTTAGGAAACTAAAACTAATGCATTTAAAGAATGCAATTATAAATTAAGATTTACAAAGGTTCTCCTCAGAAAAAAATGAGTACTACATTATTATCTCGTTTGGTAAGCTTAAGAATCAGTTGTAGGCACTGAGGCACAAATTTTGCGCTACATATGAACCCATGCACTTTTTAACATCGAATATAAACAGTTAAATGTAAAAGCATATTCTTCAAGAACTATCGAACGATATTACAATTAAGCTAATATCAACAATATTTAAAATGAATTTTTTTCTATTTTAATGTCAGAGTGAGACATTTTTTATAGAAATTCTTACTCACTATTATGTTAATTGGTATGCATTGCCTCATTTCCTCTTCTATAGTCAGTAACTTATTATTGGATAATTACAGTGAAAGAATGCCTTCTCTGTGTCCAAAAATGATCCAATTATTAAAAAGCGCATGGCGCCATTTCCGATTAATTCTCGAAAATATTTGGAAACTACTCGAAACAATTTAAAACTATTGTTGTCGGTAAATCCGCTTTCATGATTGGATGATGCTTTCGTTAGTTTTCCCCCTTTAAAATAAAAAGTCTTCAAACTTCAGGTTTATGAGAAATTTAAGATTATCCCAATAATATAATCAATAATAATAATAACCAATGGAACAAAGGTGGCTAGTACTTTGATATAAAAAATGTAATGTGTAGATTTTTGAAGATTTCTAAAAAAAGAAGCTTTTTAAGAATTTAAAAATATTTCATGAGAATGAAAATATTTCTTAAAATTCCTGGGAAAATTTTAAATGATTTTTTATTTAAAATAATAAATTTCAACAGAAAATTGACAAAGATTTCAAAACATTTTAAATTATTTCCTCAAATTTCAAAAAAGAATATGGACGATTTTAAATCCAAATTTTTCAATTAGCAAGATTACAACGTTTCATAAAAAATTCGATAAAGTTTAAGAGACATTTAGAGGTTTTGAAAATATTCGAAATTAATTTCAAACTTGAAAACATTTCAAAAAAGTTTTAAAAAAACTTACATTTTTGAATATTTGGAAATAAAAATTTTGAAGCTTCTTAAAGATTTTGAAAGGTATTACGATAGTAAAATTTGAAATATTTTTAATTATTTCCTAAAAATTCGAAAAAGAATGTGGACCATTTTAAAGAAAAAATGTTCACTTAGCAATATTACAAAGTTTTATAACAAATTTGAAGAAAAAATATTGAAAGGTTTCATGATGATAACAAATATTTCTTAATATTCATGGGATAATTTAAACTGATTTTTTTATTTTGAAAAATCAATTATAAGAGAATATTTGAAAAGAATTTAAAACATTTCAAAAGATTTCCAAAATCGTTAAAACAGAATCTGGAATTTTTGAAGGCAAGTTTTTTAATTTTTCAGAATTTCAAGAAAAATGTTGGAAAAATTCGAAGAATTTTAAAATATATTTAGAAGGTTTGAAAGTTTTGAAAATTGTTGAAAAATGATTTTAATTTTGAAGAGATTTCCCAAATTTTAAAACAAATGGTAAATTTTTGAAGATTTCAGAAAAAAATTCAAAGTATTTTAAGAAGTTAGAAAGGCTTTAAGAAAATAAAAAACTTTCTTGAGATTCCTGGGAAAATTTTTAATGACATTTCATTTCGAAAAATTATTTTTTAAAGGCAACTAAAAAAGGTAACAATACGTTACAAAATGTTTCTACAAATTTCGAAGCAATTTTTAAAATTTTGAAAGATTTTTCAAAATTTTAGGAATAGTTCGAAAAAAAAATTTTTCCTAACAATTTTTAAAATCCCGAAAAATAAAAAATTATGCTTTTTCGACATACCTGAAATCTTCAAAAAAAATTTGAATTTTCTCAAGAATCTTAGGAAAATTATGTATTTATTTAACTTTAAAAATAAATTAACAAATAAACTTAAGAAAGAAACGTTTATTTGGAATTTGTATTTTGTATTCTAAATTATTTATCCCCTAAAATAATAATTTGTGTGAATTTCTTTTCTTCCATGACTGATACATTTTTTGTAGTTAAGAATTGAACTATTTGGTCAAAAATTCGTCTTTTTGATTGGAAAATTAATCTGTTTTTGTTGATGATTCGACTATTTTGATGAAAATTTGTCTTTTCCGAATAAAAATGCAACTAATTGATAATTAATCTTTTTTGGTCGAGGATTCAACCACTTTGTTGAAGATTAATTTTTTTTTATTAAAGGTTCTTCATTTTAGTTGAAAATTCATCTCTTAGGTTGCCGATGTCACAATTTTGTTAAAAATTCGTCTTTTCTGGTAGAAAATTAATCTATATCGTTAAAAATTCATATTTGCGCGTTAAAAAATTGAACTGTTTTGTAGATAATGTGTCTCTTTTTGAAAAAAGTTAATCTTTTTTGGTTGTAAAATGTAACTGGTAAAAAATCATTCTTTTTTTTTGGTTGAGGATACAGCTATTTTATTTGAAATTTGTGTTTTTTGGCATGAATTCAACTATTTTTTATTAACAATTAAAATATTTTTTGGTTGAAATAGCATTTATGTTATCTCATTAATATATTCAATAATTTAATAATAATCAATGGAACAAAGGTCGTCAACACTTTGAAATACAAAATTTAATTTTTTCCGTTTAAGAAATATAACATAGAATCCAAGTAGCTGTCAATTGCTAAAGTTTTCATAATTATTTAGTTACAAATATTTTGAACACATCACATTTTTCAACAGATCAGAAAAATTGGGTAAACTTATTTAAAATTTTGGAAATTTGTTCAAATCCACACAAAAATGAATCCATTTTTTTTAATAATGATATTTAGAGATGGCTCAAGCCCCGTGAAGTTTAACACGTATTTCTCGTAAGAAAAAAATACGTTTTTGTACGTTTTATTCAGAATCGTCAATATTAGGTGAGTCAAGTTGAAACTCAACATTTCTCTTCACAATCAGCTATAGAATACGAATAAAGTATCACTTTTTAAATATGACCCCCATAAGTCTGTATATATAGTCCCGAAAAACCCCGTATGTAAAAAAACGGGTTTTGCAAATTTTTGGCACTAATTATGATTTTTTTGCGATTTTTAAATACAAATTGTTTCTAATGCATGAAGTACTACTTTAAATTGATAATAAGCTATTTACGTAAATTGTTTAAATAATTTATTATTGTTTTTAGCAATTTACTCTTAGAGTAGAGATAGAAAGTCGCGGTTTTTTCAAAACATTTTCACTTTTTCTCCAATTTTCAATTAGAGTGAGGTAATAGTTAATTAATATTAACAAACATAATTGTTTAAACAATTTATTCTTATTTTAAACAATATTCTCTTTGAATAATGCTAGAAATTGCGGTTTTTTCTTAAATTTTCAACTTTTTGTTCACTTTTTACTTAGTGAGGTAATTATTAATGCAAGTTAACAAACATTATTGTTTGAATAATCTGTTATTGTTTATAACTATCTTCTTCTATAGTAATGCTAGAGCTAGATAGTTGCGGTTTCTTCTGATTTTTTCAACTTTTTATCCAATTTGTACTTAGAGTGAGGTGATAATTAACAGGGATGGGAAATAACCAGTTCCTTTTAACTAGTTACTTTTTTTGGTAACGATAGTGGTAACGAAATTACTTTTATAAGTTAGTAACGAATTGGTAACTAGTTACATTTTTTTCAGTAACAGTAACTATAAAACCCGTTATTTTTTTTGTTACTTTCGAAATGTAGTTCACAAGTCTTTTTTACGACAATCAATCAATTTTATTGCTTTTCCAACTATTTTTTCATTTTCACTACTCAAATTGTGGGATTTGTCATTTTGAATCCTGGGATTCAAAATGTTATAAAATCTATAAAAAAAACTTAGAAAGAAAAAAATAATTTCAGAGTTAAATATTCATTTATCTGTGGTTGGTAATGCATTTTTTTTAACTAAAAATTTAGATATTCCAGTTATTTTACTTATTATTTTAATTGAAAATTCATCTCCTTTGGTTACAAATTTTATTATTTGGTTGAATATTTAATTATTTTGTTCGAAATTGAACGATTTTGACAGCAAATCATTTGATTCGGTTAAAAGTTCAACTGTTTTTTTGAAAATTAGTTTTTTGGTTGAATTAAACTGTTTTTTGATTAAAATTGAAATAAATTTTTGTTGTTGAAATATATGAACTATTACACTTTTAGTTGAGGATTCATCTTTTTTGGTTAGAAATTAATTTTTTAATTGAAAATTCAACTATGACATTTTTGGTTGAAAATTGATCTTTTTTAGTTGAAAATTCATATATTTTGTTAATAATTCGTCTTTTTTTGGTAAAAAATTAATCTTCTTGGTTAAAAATTTATCCCGTTGGTTTTAAATTAAACAATCTTGCTGAAAATTCTTTTTTTTTTTTTGAAATTTCGTCTATTACATTTCTCATTGAGAATTCATCTTTTTGAATAAAAATTTTATTTTTTGGTTGAAAATCAACTTTTGGTTGAAAATTCGCTTTTTTGGCTTGAAACTTCAACAATCTGGATGATTTTTTTTTGTCTCGACTGCAAATTCAAATATTTGGTTGAAAAATTGTTTTGTGGTTGAATGTAACTGTTTTTGATTAAAAATAAAAAAAAAATTTCTTGAAATATCAACTATTACTTTTTTTGTTAAGAATTCATTTTTTTTCGTCCAAAATTATTTTTTTAATTGAAACAAAAATTCATGTATTTTGTTAAAAGTTTGTCTTTTTTTGGTAAAAAATTATCTGCTTGATTGAAAATTCATCTCTTTGGTTTAAAATGTTCAACTCTACCTGATTCAAAGGTTGAAATTTCAATCATTAGCTTTCTCATTGAGAATTCATCATTTTTGGTTGAAAGTTGAACTACTTTTTGAAAATGTATTTTTTTTGTGATGAAGATTCATCATTTCAGTTGAAAATTCATCTCTTTCGTTGAAAAATTAACTATTTTGTCAACATTTCTTTTCTTCAAACATTCATTTTTTTAAATAAAAATTCAACCATTCCATTTTTGGTTTAAAATTTATATTGTTCAGTTAAAGATTCAACTATTTCATTGGATATTTCTTTTTTTTTATTTGAAAATGCATGTATTTTATTGAAGATGCATGTATTTGTATTTGTGCATTGTCTACTAAAAATTTTTCTGTTGTTCTTAGAATAATGTAAATCTTCTAGAAGGAGAAGTCGTAACTAAATAAATCTAAAGAAACACTTTTAGAAAGAAATAATTAATTTTTAGCGCCAAAGAGATTTATAGCCCAAAATAGGAAAGCTGAAATTTTTCAGGTAAGTGCTAGAAAGTTGTGATTTTTTCTGAAACGATTAACTTTCCTTTGCCTTTTTAGTTATGAACAAATAATAAGTAAACATTAGAGAGAACCATATTGGGGGGGGGGGGGTGATATTAAAATATGTGCAATATCAAAAATTTTTTTCACGCTTTGCAATACACTTCTTGTAATTTAAAACAAAACTTTTAAATGTCATTTACAGACCTAGTCCTTTCACCTACTCCTAATTATTCCATTATTTGTTTTTGTCTCTTGTGTATGATAGATTTTTTGTTTAAATTAATTTTTTTTAAACATTGGGAAAAGAGTATAAAAAATGATTCTTGTTGAGGTTCACTTATTATTTGTTCATGACTAAAAAGTAAAAGCTTAACTAAAGATTTCAGAAAAAAGTAACTTTCTAGCATTCCTCTAAGATAAGATCGTTATAAACAATAAACAATTGTTTAAATAAGAATGTTTGTTAACTTGAAATAATTATTACCTCATTAAGTGAAAAGGGCACACAAAGTTTAAGAGTTCAGAGAAAACCACAACTTTTAAGCATTTATCTAAAAGAAGATAGTTATAAACATTACTAAATTGTTTAAACAACTATGCTTGTTAAGTTGCATCATTTATTACTTTACTAAGTAAAAATTGGGTAAAATGTTCAACATTTCAGAAGAAACCGCAACTATCGTGCATTAATAAAGAAGAAGAGAGTTATAAACAATAATAATTTGTTTAAATGATTATTTTTGCTAAATCGAATTAATTATTAACTCACATCAAGTGAAAAGTAGACAAATAGTTGAAAATTTCCGAAAAAACCGCAACTTTCTAGCATTATTAAAATTGAATATTATTAACAATAATAATGAATTGTTTAAAAAATTAATTTCGTTGACTTTAATCAATTCTTTACCTCACTCTTATGGGAAATTGGACAAAAAGTGGAAATGTTTTGAAAAAAACTGCAATTGTATAGAATTATTCAAAGAGAATATTATAAACAATAATAATCAATTGTATAAACAATTATGTTTGTCAAACTTAATAAAGTATTACATCATTCTAATTGAAAATTAGATAAAAAGGGGAAAATTTTGGACAAAAACCGCGACTTTCTAACACTATTCTAAGAGAAAATTGCTAAAAACAATAATAAATTGTTAAAACAATTCATGTAAACATCTAATTAGTAGTATAAAGTAGTGTTTTATGTATTAGAAACAATTTGCATTAAAAAAAACTGCAAAAAAATCATAATTAGCGCCAAGAACTCGCGAAACCCATTTTTTCACTTGAGGGGTTTTTTTGGGACCCTATAAAACAGACTTACGGGGGTGATATTCAAAAAGTAATATTTTAATCGTAATCTGTAGATAATTTTGAGGAGAAACGTTGAAAACTAAACTTCGGGCGATATTCATGAAAATTCGAAAAAAATTGTGTATCACCCTAACCATTAATCAATAGAAAAAGTAAAAACCGGTTAAAAATACGGTTAAATATGAAAAGTAAATTTCAGATGTGCACCACTGTGCGTGGGTCGAACATCGTGGGCATTTTGCAAATTAATGTTTCACACTCATCGTAATACAAATGTGGGTGATAATTTAAAATCATAAACAAGTCATTGAGAGTTCAACGATCTTCTCACAAAGGTGATACGATCCAACCAGTACGAGGCTGTTGTTCATTTATAGAAACCCGGCTTTATTAGTAATTCTATTGTGATTTTTCATTATTTTTAAGAGGCGGACTTAGACCCTTTTTGTATTCTTAATTTGGTGCAGGATAGCCTCCTAAACGATTAAGGTCCGGTTCAGTGAATAATTTCGTCACTAAAATTATTTTTAACGCTGATATAAGAGTTGACCTTTTCCTTAAAATCCCAATGCATGAAAGAAAAAACAGAAAAAGAATAAATTTATATTAGTTTCCTGTTCTTTATACCACTCAAAAATGAACACAAGTTCCCAGTACGTTTCAAAAAATTGTAACGTGTTAATTTGACTGTGCTTTAAAAAAAATTAATATTCAAAGTTTTTTCGTTGATGAAAGCTTAATAAGGACCACATTTTTTTTTCATGTGAAAAAATTTGGATCAATTGAAATTGTAACTCTACACGGTAAATTTAAATCAGTCAAAATTTGACTGATTAAATTAATCTAGCATGCTTCGACTGAGAGGTCAGTCATTTCTATTGAAAAAAACAGTAGTTTTTATAGATGAATCTGTCAAGGTTGCTGACTGAATCAATCAGTCAATTAAACTGACTGATTTGTCTGCTATGATAAAATAGTAAAATTATTTATAAATTAAAATTCTTAATTAAATTCCTACATTTTAATAAATAATTAAAATTAACCATAAACGAATAATTAACACATTGAAAGTTACGGATTAGTTCAAGCAAAATGACTAATTTTATAAGTGAACGTTACTGATTATGTTATTCAAAATGATTTTGTTTAGATCATTCAAAATTACTGATTCGATCAGTGGACGTTACTGATTTGATCAATTTGTCTTTATTGGTAGAAAATTAATCTTCTTGGTTCAAAATTAATTTTTTTTTGTTGAATACGACAGTTTTTTATTTGAAAGAAAAATATTTTTGGTCTAAAATATCAACTATTACAATTTTTTGCTGAGAACTCGTATTTTTTAATTATAAAATTCAGCTAAAGTTAAAATTTATCTCGTCTTTGGGCAATGAATTATTATTTTAGTTGAAAGTTCACCTGTTTAGTTAAAAATTTAACTATAGTATTGAAAATTCCTTGTTTTTTTGTTGAAAATTAATTCTGTTAATTGAAAATCGAACATTTCCATTTCTTGTAAAAAATGGATCTTTTCAGATAAAAATTCAACTGTTTGGTTGAGGATTCAACTATGTCATTATTAATTGATATTTTTTGTTGAAAATTCTACTATTTGGTAGAAAGTTAAACTACTACAGGTATGTTAAAAATTCAGTTTCAAAAAAATAATAATTCATCATTTTAGTTGAAAACTTATTTCTGTGGTTGATAATTTAACTACTTTGTTAAAAAATCGCTGTTTTTTTGGGTTGAAAATTAATTTTTTTTACCTGAAAATCTATATATTCCATTTTTCGTTGAAAATTGAGCTTTTCAGTTGAAAATTCAACTATTTCTTTGAGACTTCATGTATTGTATTGAAAATTCTTCTTTTTTATAGAAAACAAATTTTTTCGCTGAAAATTAATATTTTTGGTTCAATTCAACTGTTTTTGTTTCAAATTACAATTTTTTTTGTTGAAATATGAACTGGGTTTGATTTAAAATTGAAATATTTTTTACTTGAAATATCATCTCTTTGCTTGAAAATTTAATATAAAAAAAATTTTATTCGTTTTTTTATGGTTGCAAATTAATTTTGTTAATTGAAAATGTATCTATTCCTTTTTTGGTTGAAAACTGATTTTTCTTTAGTTGCAAATTCAACTATTTTATTGAAGATTTATCTTTTTTTACATTGAAAGTACGTCTTTTTGGTAGAAAATATCTTTTGGGCGCAAAATTAATTATTTTTTTAATTGAACGGGGGTAGACTGAAACTTCAACTGATTTGTTAAAAATTCATTCTTTTTTTTGTTAATGATTTGCGATTTTAGTTGGAAATTTATCTGTTTGGTTGAAAATTAATATTTTTTGGTTGAAAATACATCTACTTCATTGAAAATTGAACTAGTCAGTTCAAAATTTATTTTTTTGGTTAATGATTCATCATTTGAACTGAAGTTTCATCTTTTTTGTTGAAAATTTAACTATTTTACTGAAAATTAGTTTTTTTGTCTCAAAAATTAATTGTGTTTATTGAAAATTTGACTATAACATTTTTGATTGAAAATTAAAATTTTTTAGATGAAAATTTAACAGATTGGATAATTTAAAATAACTGATCTCCTCAGTGAGTAAAACGGACTGATTTAAATAGTCACCTTTGACTGATTTGTCATTCGTCGAATCCGCATTGTTTGCATCAGTCAAAATTGACTTCGAATCAGTTAGTTTTGACTGATTCAAATTTAGAGTGTAGTTAAAACCAATTTATTGGAAATTTCAAGTGATTGTTTAATCTATATATAATTTAAAATGAAGCAAAAACCTAGCGATATAAAATTAATTCAATTCAGTCAAAACTACTTTGAAATAATCTGGAACTAACTCGAATTCAGTAGAAATTCTATTGATTTCTTTGAAAATTCTACAGAATTTTGTTAAATTGTTTATAAAAGCATTTGCATTCATCTAGAATTGAATCATAATTCAGTAAAAGTCCTTGATCCAAAAAATAAGATATAAGTTGACCACAAAACAATAAGATTTTGTATAGTTTCAGGATTTTTATGTTGTTTATTTAATACACAATTTTTAATTGGTATTTTTCGACGCTAGGATTTAGTTCTTATTGAACAGAAACGTTTTCGATTTGACCTGGAGTGGACTAAAAATTACTTTTCAGGAACCATTTTCGACAATAATAATTTATTTTCCGGTTGAAATTGTTAATTTCTAAAACAAAATTAATAAACAAATGCATAATTCAGCCATTCTTATACTTTGTTTTTTCAGATTTCGTTTAAAACAGGGCATGTTTATTCGTTAAAAAGTAGAAAAATCCTTCATTTGTTTATAAAATTATAAAAAAAAAAAACGTTTACCTGCTGGTGAATTATCCACGTAGGAGTCATTATGGAGATACCGACATTTATTATGCTTGAAGAAAACAAAGTCTCTAGTTAAAAAGTGACTGAATTGTGCATTTGTTCATTAAGTTTCTTCAAGCCATTAACAATTTTTACCGGAAAATAAATACTCTGAGTAAAGTCTAAGTATGGCGTATATCTATAAAAATTTGCCCAATTTTTTTGTCAATAAATTTTTCTTTATTAGTGAAAAATAGAAAAGTATTTACTTCACATCATTAAAAAATTGTTGTATTTCTTTCATTATAATGTTATGAAATGCTAATTGGTCCTAACTCGATCAAAATTTCCATTGAATTATAAAAATGCGTACGTAGCGCCACCTGTTTTCTGACACAGTGGTCCATAAACTGATCCTCAAAATTTCAAAAAAATAATGATCTCAATCTGTTGCAAATTATTCCCCTGAAAAGGTTTTTTCTTCCTCCTGTAAAATTAGGTTCAATGGAGTTAGGCGGTTTTAGTTTTCCGTAGCTCAATTCTATAGAGAGAATTAAAAATAATATATTTTCAAATAACTAAAACGCTATATTTAATATTAATACATCTGTTTGTGATTGTTTAACCTTAGAATTATTTGAAATTTTACTCGTTGAGTAGATCTAAATTCTCTTTTCTTTTTCTCCCTCTTTTTCGATTGATGAGAATTCAACGGAATTCCAAGGAATTAAATTCAGTTTAATTGCTTGCTCGTAGAGGGAGGTTTGTGATAACCTAAATTCTCAAATCTACTTTTGTGACATATTTCGATATAATTCGATCCCAGGAGTTCGCAAATACAATACTATGATCATGAAATTTAGACGAATTGTAGCTCCGACTAATATCCAGGTCTGATAGAATTTTGAGCTAGATCGACCATTTGGAAGTATTTTTTTTTTGTGTTTAGAGATTTCAAACAAAATTTACCTTATTCAAAGAGAAAAACTCTTTTGATATTCAAAATACAGCGATACGATATGTAGTGTATTTGTTCGCGTTTTCGAGATGCATTGATCGACCTATTGTTGAATCTTTTTTGACTCACCAGTACTGATTTATGACGTTTCAAAAAAAATGGTTTATTCTTTTTATGAGAAAAATATTTTTTGATATTCAAAAAACAGCAATACGATATGCAGTGTATTTGTTTCGGGATGCATTGATCGACCTATTGTTGAATCTTTTATGACTCACCAGTACTGATTTATCAAGTTTCCAAAAAAATGGTTTATTCTGTTTATGAGAAAAATATTTTTTGATATTCAAAAAACAGCAATAAGATATGTAGTGTATTTGTTCGCGTTTTCGGGATGCATTGATCGACCTACTGTTGAATCTTTTATGACTCATCAGTACTGATTTAGGAAGTTTAAAAAAAAGGTTTATTCTATTTATATGAGAAAAATCTTTTTTAATATTCAAAATACAGCAATACGATATGTAGTGTATATCTGTTCGCGTTTTCGGGATGTATTGATCGACCTATTGTTGAATCTTTTATGACTGACCAGTACTGATTTATGAAGTTTCAAAAAAATGGTTTATTCTGTTTATATGAGAAAAAACTTTACTCATATTCAAAACACAGCAATACTAGTGTATATGTTCGCGTTTTCAAGATGCATCGATTTACCTATTGTTGAACCTTTCATGACCCACCAGTACCGATTTATGAAGTTTCAACAAAATTGGTGTATTCTGTTTATATGAGAAGAACTTTGTTCATACTAAGAATACTAGAGTACTGTATCTGACATGTTTGTTCGCGTCTTCGAGACTCGTCGAATGACCTATTGACGAACCTTCTATGACCTCTTATCATCTAGCAGTACTGATATATAAATTTGAAAAATATGTTGTTTATCTTGTTGATATGATGAAAACTTTTTTAATATTGGGAATGCAATAGTAATGTATATGATAAATTTGTTTGCGTCTTCAAGACGCATCGATTGCCCAATTGAAGAACCTTTCACGACCTACCATAACCTACCAATATCGTTTTTAAATTTATTAACAAAATTATTTACTTTATTTTTTAAATTGGGAACATAAGAGTATTGTATTTGATGTAACTGTTTGCGTCTTCGAGAAGCGTGGATTGACCTATTGACGAACTTTCGATTACCATTCTTAATCAATTAATAACGACTTAGAAAGTTAAAAAAAAAGTTGTTCATTTTGGCAGAACATATCGATTGACTGTTTGATGGGATCTCTGATTTTCTGAAAATAAGATTTTTGGCAAGACAGAAACATGAGCTTGAAAAATATTGAAAGTATTTTTTTTCTTTTGTTAGAGAAAACCCCCCCTCTATGAGAAAGCAAATTTATTTGATTCCTATGAGGAAGCAACATGTGCATGAAATGAGCATAAATAAATACACCCATAGTACATACATCAATACATCCATAGTACTTCGTAGCGGTATTATTTGATGAAAATGATATTTCATTATAAGAATAGTAGATAACAAATAGGGCAGAAATAAAAAACGGATTATAGAGTCATTACATTTTCTCGAGTGAAGAAATTAATAAGAAATAAATCGTTTCAGTTACTACAAAAAATAGTAATGAGATCGCATGATTTGATGTCTGATTAGATAAAGAGATACCCTCTGTTTCATTAATACATAATTGTTTTTATCTCCAGGGGTGTATTTAACGTTCGGCATGCTTTAAAAAGACAGAAAATACTCTTGACAAGTGCCTCCAGGACTTTGAGAGAGTAAAAAGAAAGGCATGTTGATCTAGTTATGCTGCAACGTATTTATGCAATGTATAAAACTTTGCTGGAACAAGTGACCCATGTAGCAGTTAATATATATCCTGATACCTACATATCATACACGATTTTCTTGCAGACTCGCGTTGTTTTATTTTATTTTTATTTTTTGTTGGCATATCGGACGATTTATAATTAGCGAAGCGATCGATTTATTACGTGTTGAGATGTCAGTAGGGCAAATTTAAAATTTGAAAATTGGTGTATCAGGTACATACAGTATTTGAGGCCTCTTAATTTCCTTGACAAATTTGAGTCCCCTAATTATCAGACCTTATTTTTATTTTTTTTTATTTTAATTGATAATTCAGTTTTTTTTAATTTCATCGATTGAAATAGTAAAATACATTGTAAAAGTATTACTTAAAATAAAAAAGGAAATATTTTTACAACTGTATCGAGAATAGTCTTCACAGACGAAAATACTCTAAAAATAGCGGAAATAATGTGTTTTTTTTTTGACGAAAATAGTGGAATAAATTCTTTTAAATAAAATGAATGTGGTTGCTACATTAAATTGAATCTGAAAAGCTCTCCATTTTTAACTTATATTATGAATCCTCAACAAAAAACATTAATTTTCAACAAAGTAGTTCAGTTTTCAACAAAATAGTTGAATTTTTCAACGAAGAAGATTAAATTTCTACCAAAAATACGATTTTTCAATATAACTCAGTGGGCACGAAATTTAAGAACGTAATGGGAACGTAATGGGAACGTCCTAAAAGCGTTATTTGGACTGACTTAGGACTTTTTAGGCCTTTCTAATAATGTTCTTTAACGTTTGTGCCCACTGGAAATACATGCATTTTCAACTAAAGAGTTAAATTTTCAACCAAAAAGGATCAATTTTGAACCAAATAGTGGAATTTTCAACTAAAAGAGGTAAATTTTCAACCAAAAAGGAAATAGTAAAATTGTCAGTTGAAAAAGTTAATTTTTAACCAAAATAGTTGAATTTCAAACCAAAAAGGATGACTGTTTCAAAAAATTGGTAAAATTTCAAGCCAAAATGACGATTTTTTTTACAGAATACATGAATTTTCAACTAAAAAGTATCAATATTTAACAAAAAATGAAATATAGTTACATCTTCAATTAAAAAAGTTCAGTTGAAATTTCCAAGAAAGCGAATTTTCAACAAAATAGATTGAACTAAAAAAGACTAAATTGGTGAATTTTCAATCTAAGAAGATTTTTAAAGGATTAACAGAGTTTAACAAAAACGGGAATATTTCAATTTTAATTGAACAAAAAATAATTTTCAATTTAGTAATGCAATTTTTTTATACAAAATTCGAATTTTTAACCTTGAATTTTCGACCAATTTATTGAATTTCCAAGCCAAAAAGACGAATTTGTTACAGAACAGTTGAATTTTCAAATAAAATTATGAATTTTTAACCTAAAAGAGTTGACTTTTTCACAAAAACTGTACCCCATTTAAGACACCATAACAAAATCGTTGCCTCAAATATGCACATTCTTTCAGGTTTTTTATTAATGTTAGCACTATAATTGAAAAACATAAATAAAGTAGAATTTATTGCCTTATATTATATTTAATTTGAAAACTTCTTTTGAATCATTCGCACGCAATTCTTTTAGAAATAAAATTAGATTGATAATGCCCTCATAAGATTTTTCAAAATTTCAATGTTTTAACCACATCCATCAAAGTTCGAAGACTCCTCCTATTTTCAAACAAAACTGTGATTAACTATTTCCAAAGAAATTGGTTGGATTATTAAAACAGATTTCAGAGAATAGAAAAATAAATATTTGTAGAAATTTATAAGAAAAAGATTTGTTTCCACGCCCACTCATCTACAGCCACGCCCAGAGGAGTGTTTGATTATTTGACTAACTTCATATTAATAATCTCTACTCATTTTTTTGCACAACTAATCAATATAAAAAAGTTTAGTAATAAAGGTTTACCAAATGCAAGTTAACGATTTATTTACGCCGAAAAATTAGCCACGCCTACTGAATCGTAGAACCACCTACAATTTGATCCCGCCCACAACTACAACTACTTTAAATTTTTTAATTTTTTTGGGGTTTTCATCTCAATTTGTAGTTATATTTTTGTTTTTATTCAGTTTATTTATTTATTATTTATCAATAATATATACTGATAAATTAAAAATGAAAGGCAGGCAAACAAATTCTATTAATACTGGAAAGGATATCAGCGTCCCACTATATACTTCGCGGTACATACTTTCTACAATGTGTAGTACACGTTCTACGCAAAATAACCCGTCCGGCATTCTAAAAAGGCCATATTTTTACGGCCAGTAGGAAATGTCAATTGAAAGCACTCGGCGAGACGTAATTAGCAACTCTAGTTGGGTCATTGTTCCCCTGGTTTTCCGGCTCCATAAAACCTTCATTCTCTAGACATTTATGTTCTAGTTTACATTCGAGAAAAATAAAGACGTCTCAAAGGGTCATGTTTATTCCTTAAACCGGATTTGCTCCCGGATTTAATGCTTTAATTTATTTCGTCTAAGGGACTTTCTGCCAAGAAAATAATTTCTTTCAGCTTCTTCATTTTTTACATTCTCATTCTAATGAGAAGGTATTGGTTTTATGTAAAATTTGACATAGTCGGTTTTCATCAAAT